>CATKHJ010264656.1:0-10366 GCA_949750685.1 Vernicia montana | reverse complement strand
CAACCTTTAATCAATGAACTGAAACATGATAAAAGGTTTAGACTAAAACAGACTCCCTTTGCAAGAAGGGCGAACTACGTGGATTTTGATTCCCATTCGAAGGGATACGTAGGCATGCTTGTCTGAAAAAGCATCAAATCCAACTAAAACAGATTCTCTCTCTTTATTTTGTTCTTTTT
Organism: Vernicia montana; assembly: GCA_949750685.1. Lineage (NCBI taxonomy): Eukaryota > Viridiplantae > Streptophyta > Magnoliopsida > Malpighiales > Euphorbiaceae > Vernicia > Vernicia montana. The sequence continues at coordinate 10,187 of CATKHJ010264656.1, read as the reverse complement.
TGCTTTTTTTCTTTTATTGCTTTTGTATATTGAATTTCTTCTTTAAATTGCTTTCGTTTTCGGATTAATAATTTGGGGAATGTGTTGCTTTCCTAGAATCCCATAAGGGCTAGAGAAAGTATCCCCTATTTTGGTTTATTTTGTAAATTTAATAAGTACTTTCTTTATTTTAATTGCTTTATTGCTTTATTTATTTACTTTAACTCATAACTGTTCATTCATTATAATGTTCATGAAATCATTTTAAGTCATTATATATTAAACTTGCCAAACTCATTTTAACTAAAGAATAAACCGAAAACCTAGTCCCCGAATCCTCTTTGGTAATCGAGGCTAGTGTACTTTTTCGTTGGATAATAAATTGGAGTCATTAAATAGGTTTTCCCTTAACTTTTCCCAATTAAAAAAATAAATTAAGATGGCGACTCCCAAAATGCATTTTCAAGATCAATCAATCTGAACCCGAGGTTTCCATCGTGAGACCAGACCCGAATGAGCATTTCGATTCCCCTCTAGCAGATCGGACCGGTGCTCGGTGAGGCCTCACACTAGTGAAACCCTAAATCAGTGTGATTTTAGAGAAGTGGATGTAAGAGAAGAGATTGGCTCCCAACCACTATAAAATTAGCTAAGTTCTCTCTATTCATTTTATTATTATTGAATTAGTTTTAATTGATTCACATATCTCATCTAGGGTGATTAATTGCATTAGAAAATTTAAATTTATATTCACCCCCTTTAGAAATTGCCATACTTGGGCCAACAATTGGTATCAGAGCTTGTACTCTTGTATTGCATAAAATCCAACGATTTTAAGAGCTAACGATCACTATGGCAGGAATTTCTAAAAATACATTCTAAGAGGGTCATTGTAGCATAAGGCCTCTGATGATGTTTTGTGGCACAAACTAGAACTTGTGGAAGATTAGAATGAAGTATCATATAACATCCCTCAATTATGATCTATGGGATATTTTTAAGGAAGGACCATTCATTCCAATGACCGATGACGACACACAACTAAAAAGAAAATTGGAATTCACCACCGATGACAAGAAGAAGCTGTCACTCAATAGCAAAGTTATTGATTTATTATTTTGTGCACTTGATGAGAATGAATTCAATTGAGTATTGGCTTGTGAAACTGCAAAGTAAATATGGGATACTCTAAAGATGACACATGAAGGTACGTCTTAAGTTAAAAACTCTAGATTAAATATGCTAACAATAAATTTTGAAAATTTCAGCATGAAGAAAGATGAGTCAATTTCAGACATGTACAAGCGATTTTCTACAATCGTCAACGAACAAAGGGCACTTGACAAGAAATTCACTCAAAAGGAGTTGATTGCAAAGCTTCTGTAAGATATTACTGGCATGTTATGACTTAAAAGTGGATGCAATTAAAGAATCAAGGCATACGAATACGAAAATCTTATCACCTATGAATTGAAGATAAAAAAGAGAATGAAAGAAAGAGAAAAGGAGAGCTCAATAAAGAAATAAAAATCCATTACCTTTAAAGCCTCTTGTGAAGATAAAACGGATTCATCAAATGATGATGAATATGATGAGCAAGAAATGCTACGTCTTGCTAGGAGATTCAACAAATTTCTTTCCAAAGATAAGTATAAGAGGAGGAACTTCATCAAAGGAAAAGGCAAGCAAAAAGAAGATCACAACATTGAGGTAACTTGTTATGAATGTAAGAAACCGAGTCACTATTGACATGAATGCCCTCTCCTCAAGCACAAGTAGAAGAAAGACAAAGATGAAAGAAGACACTTAAAAAAGAACAAGGCATATGCAACTTGGAGTGGAAGTGATACTTCAAGTGATGAAGGCTCATCCGAAAGCAAAGAAGATGAGGGAGCTGATTTATACTTCATGGCATTAGATGATCAACAAGAAGAAAACGAGGTAACCTTTACTTCTTACTTCTTTAATGAATTAGAAGATGCATTTGATGAGTTAATGGAAAATTTTTTTATTGTTGCAAAAGAAAATAAAATTTTGAAAAAGAATTTAGTGCATTTGAAAAATGAGCATGAAAAATGTTTGATTAAACCAAAATAAAATTTTGAGGAAATTTCAAAAGAAAAAGAAAAACTTTTATCTCAATTAGATGAATTGAAAAATGCATTTAATAAACTTTCTAGTGAACATAATAGAATTAAGCGTAAGCTTGATGATTCAAAGAAACTTTTGAAAAAATTTTACATTGGAAGCAAAACTCTTGATGATATTATTGCTTCATAAAGAGTTATGTTTGACAAAGCGGGTTTGGGCTACAAAGTGAAATCTAAATAAAGGAAATATGATAGCTTTCTTAAGAAAAATGAAATTCAGCCCAAGGTTTTATCAAAATATTTGTATTGTCATTATCATGGATATACTATGCATAAATGCCCTATTAAACTTAAGAAATCATATACCATTAGAAAGGTTTGGATTCCAAAAGAATTAAAATCAATTCCTAAAAGTGTTTGGGTTCCTAGGAATGCTAACCATGATGGACCCAAAAGCAAAAAGATATCAACAAATGTATGAGAATTTTGTTTTGTAGAGAGAGCACAAAGGGAAGAAACAATTATGTGCTCAAAGCTTATGGCAAAGTAAAATTGGAGAATTCTCATAATGTTGGGAGCAAATTTTGAAGAAATTGTGAGTTTGAAATTTCATTTAGAATAATTTCTTTCAATATATCTCAAGTAAGTTATATCAAACTTAATGCTATTTGATACTATATGATGATTTTGATGATATTAGTGATAGTTGATTGAGTTTGATGAATTTTTGACACATTTTCTTTGCATTATATGCTTGGTATATTTCTTTTTGGATATTTTGGATAACTAATTTTAATTTGTTAGTCTTGGCTATTTGTGTAAAATGAAGGAGGATAATTTGAAGTTGATAAGAGTTTATTGAAACTATGTTTGTGATGGTTGCCTTGATTATGTGAGTTTATTGTTATTATTTTGATTGCACATATCAAGGAGGAGTATTTTTTTTTTAAAAAAAATTAATAAATAAATTTGAGGTATGCACATTTTCAATAGAGGAGTTTAATTGCTTATTTGGTCTAATTTGCTTAATCTTAAACTTGGTATATTTTGATGCTTTGTTTAATATGATGATACTCTTTGGCATATTTTTTTTAAATTTGCTTTATCAATCTTTGGTAAATTTTTGCTATATGAAGTGTCATTTTGCTCCCAATGACATTTTTATGACAACAAGGGAGAGTTAAATACATTGTTGATTTTTGAAGAATTATTTTGCTTTTATTCTACAAAGGAAGAGAACTAGTTGAAATTAATGTTTCAACAAAGGCTATCTAGGTAATCTCTTCTGCTTGTTTTTATGAATATATTAAGGGGGATTTTTTTTTTATCTATTCTATTATTTGATCAAGAGAGAGTATAATTGTTATAATCTTTTTTAAACTCTATTTTACATTGCTTCACAAAATGGTATTTCTCTCTTATTTCTTTCATTTTAAAAAGAAAGGGGGGGAGGGGAGAATTTTGAAATATTTTTTATGCATATATTAAGGGGGAGTTGCTTTGTTGAAAAACGAAACGGAGATATTGTGAGAGTATTTTGATTCCATATATATATATATTTTTTTTGACAAAAAAGGGAAAAATGTGCTTGATTGCTTACTTGTTGCTTTACCTTTTTGATTGTTGACAAAAAGGGGGAGAAATGTGTATGTATTGGAATTTGCATTTATTTTAAAAAGTTTGATATGTTTTTAAAATGCTTTTGTTGATGGTTTAAGACTTTGTTTGATTAGGCTTACAAATTGTTTGCTTAATTGGACTTAGTTTTATCATTATCAAAAATGGGGAGATTATTATCTCCTCTATATTTTGATGATTCCAAAATTTTGTTTAATTAAGCTTATATTCATAGAATATGTGAAAATAATACAAGTATAAATTAATTTCACATTATAAATTTGATTAACATAAAGTTTTGTATGAGTGATTATTGTTTACAGAAAGTCACCACCTTGACTTGTAAGTTCACCATCATAACCAAGTTGGAGGGAAAACAATATTCAAACAACTCTGCTAGTTCACCCCCACAACTTCAGAAGTCACCCCTACGAATTTCATACAAAAGCAAAGGATTTTTGGACCAACCCAATTCATCGCCATAACTTCTAAAGTCACTGCCACAACTTCAGAAGTCACTGCCATAACCTTGGAAGTCACCGTCGTAAACTAGACACGGAAGGGGCTGAAATTTTTATCAGACAAAGTCACTGCCACGACCTTCAAAGTCACCATCGTAACCTGACAAAGTCACCACCACGAACTCTAAAGTCACCACCGTAACTATGTCAAATCAAATGAAATCTGAAAGATTTTATAGCCATTGAAACGTTGGAGGGAATAGTTGTTACTCATTTAATGAGCCCAACAACCATATTTATGACTCCTATAAATACTAGAAGATTCAAATGAAGAGTAGAACTCTTGCCAAGTGAAAATCAAGTGCTACATTAATCAAAAGCTTCATTTTCTCATTTGTGAGAATCATGCTCTATTTTTAGAACACAAGTATTAAATCTTTAATTTCTTTGAGTGTTCTTAATTGTAAGCTGGAGAGCTTTATTCCTATTTTTCATTCTAGCTTGTACAAAGTCTTGTGAGACTTAAAACACAAAAATACATTTGTATTTGAGGGATCTGGGCAAAATCCCAGAGAATTAGGACGAAATCCCAAAAAATTAGAACGAAATCCCGATTCAACTATTATAAAGCATTGGGCATAATTTCGGATCACTAGTGGAACCCTAAATCGGTGTGATTTAGGAGAAGTGGATGTAGGAGAAGAGATTAGCTCCGAACCACAATAAAATTAACTAAGTTCTCTCATTCTTCTCTCTATTCATTTTATTATTATTGAATTGGTTTTAATTGATTCACATATTGCATTTAGGGTGATTAATTGCATTATAAAATTTAAATTCCTATTCACCCCCTCTAAGAATTGTCATACTTGGGCCAACAATTATGATAAACTCGAGCTCGCAAATGTATGTTTCTATCAGATTACTTGAATGAATTCCTTAATGCTTATTGTATTTGACACCAATGAGACCTTTTGTTCTTATTGTATTGAATCCCTACGATTCAATTAATGTTATTTTTCTTCGGTATATTGATTCTTGATCGTAATTGATATATAACTATTGATCTTCCATGAAATCTCTATCCATTATGTATGCATTTCTATAATTTTACTGAGTTGACAGCTCATCATATCATCTGCGTATTTTAGGCTTAGCTTAAAAGGTTTCAGGTGCGATCTTGGAGAAGTTAGAAGGTGAAGGTTTATAACTCTTCGTTTATCCTTAGCGAAGAGGCTCTAGCTATTTATGACGAGGAATGTATTTGAGCTAGAGTTAGAACAATTAAGAATAGAAGTCTTAAGTGTTATGTGTACTACTTCTAAAAGTCATAGCTGTCGTTGCTCTATCTTAACGAGTTCAATAGATTGTAAAGGAATTTATGTAATGAAGTGATTTAAATGAATAAAATGAAGGAAATTATTTTTTGTTAAGTTCAATCTGTTTACTGAGTTTTTTTTTTTTTTTTTTTTTGTATGATTATAAGTTTGGACCACATATGTCTTTGATTGGTCGAATATAATATGTTTATTATATGAATCCATGGTATCGAAAGGTTTTTCGAGGTTTTCGGTAGTTTTAACCCTATTCATATCATAGGATCGTCGCGTCTCAACATAATAAGTAAAGATGAAGTTAAGTTTGTCAGCGAGGATAGCAGAAAGCAAAATCGAGCGAAAATGAATAAGAAATGATAACCGAGGATTGAGCATGATAAAATAGATGCTATCGGTTCACCTTGTCAATTTTTGACATTTCATCATGGTTATCTCTTTATATTTTCTCATTATTATCAAGTCCTCAGTAGGTGGATGTAGCCGAAAATGTTTTTTGCCAAATGATGTAGCCGAAAATTTGTGCTTTTATTTTGATGGGCTTAATCCCTTTTCTTATATTTTAATTTTGTACCTCCTTCTAACGAATGAATTTGTCATTGTTAAAAAAATAATCATAAAATTATAAAATCTCTCTTTAATTTTCATAGGTAGGTTGAATTCATGAAATAAATGAATATATAACATCTCTCATTCATTAAAATAAATTAGGAATTTTGTAAAATTTATTAATTTTTTCTCTACTATTTCTTATCCAAATAATGAACTTTTCAAAATATCTTATCTAACTTCTTTCAATCAAACATTAAATTTGTTCTAATTGTAAATAATTGTCTTTAATTGGATCTAAAAAGTGATGAACTTAAGACACGCCAAACTAGACTTACAATAGTGACACTACCTAATCACAATAAGATAAAATTACTTTAATTAATAGCAATTATATAGTGTAGATTACACACTTGCAGTCACTAATTTTATATTTTATTAATTTCAATTTAATCACAAATTTTCAATATAACAATTTAGTGATTAAAGTTTAATTCAATCTCAATTGAACCAATATCACCATAATCCAATGAAAGCCTCACATGAAAGTTAATGTGACTCTCATTTTTTTTGTTTTTTTAACACTAGTTTGCATCTAAAAACCCTACCATGATCAATTTCTTTATTTTCTCTCTTAAATGTCCTTTCTCTCTTTCTATTATTTTTTAAATTTGGTAGTCAAATTTCATTTTTGGTAGGTCATATTAGAAAAAATTGCAAGAAATTAAGGAAATGAAAGCAATCAATGACAATTTCAAGTTGTGTAGCACAATCATTTTTTTTGTTAATACACTAATTTAATGGTAAACAAAGATTAAAGAAGCACCAATTAATCCAACATTCAAAGACAATAATTAATTAATTCAATTGCAAGAATGATAAATTATCCATTTTTGTTTTAAAAATTGAAACTATAGTACATAAATTCTTTTCTTATAGATATAGCATAAAGGTTAAGATTTTGGTATCTTCTTGCTAGAAAGCATAAGCATTTATGATTTTGCTTAGGTCATGGCTTTCCTTTCTTTCTTTTGGCTTCATCTTGTTTTTAGCTCTGACTTGCTCTTATTATTTATTGAGAACTCAGAAAAAAAAAAAAAAAAAAAAAAAAAAAAAAAGAAGCCAAAAGATGGCATATTCATCAGCCACTCCACATATGGAGCATAGATCAAAGAATTAAGAAAAGATTTAGAAATTATATATATTAAATTTTTTTTAGTATTATAGAATTAATTATATTTGAATCAAATAAATAATATATATATATATAGAGAGAGAAACAATTAATTCTATATTATATTATTCATAAATTCAACATTTTAGACAACTCATGAAAATTAGAATATCAAAATTTTAAATTTTAATCTTTTATATTATAAGCATTGAATTTGTAAACTATATATTTGTTAATAGTGCATATTGATAATGTTTTGTAAGATATTAACCATTTTGTAAAAAAATTAAATAAAATAACAAGAAGAAGAAGAAGGAGGAAAAAAAACAGAGTCAACCTACTTAAAGAAATTTGAAAGTTTTTTTTCCCTCCAAGAGATATTATATACAATAATAAATATCAAGTATAAAAATTAAAATTAATAATTACATTAAATATTATAAATTCAATACATATAGGAATCATATTAAATAAATTTACAACATAATGAGAATTGAATATAATATTAAAAGATTCAGAACTTAGGTCTCATTTGGTATGATGAATTTTAAACTCATATATTAAGTTAAAATTTATGGATTTAAACAAAATATATGAAATAAAAAATTCACAGTTCATGTGGATTTTCATCCTTCATTTTTAAAAATTTTGAAGCATGATATATTTTAATAAATTTATGAAATTTAACTTAATTTTTAAAATTAAATAAAAAATTAAGTTGCAATCTATAGATTTTATAAAATCCAACACTAAAATTTTTCAAAATAAAAGTGAGCTTAACCCTTAGCCAACCTAATTAAGGCATCACCGGCGAAATGTGAAAGGTGAATTAAGGTAAATTTAGGTGAATGTCTATTAAGTGATTAAGTGTATAGCATAGGTCTCTCCTGCCTTTAATGCAAAAGCACATGGAGGGGTCTTTGGTTGCAGCCGCTTCTGAATAATTTAAATGAATGGCCTGCAAGAGGTTGGAGAGATTAATTAATATTTGAACCTATCAATCTAACTTTCAGGGTACAAAGGAACTTACATCCCTTTAGCCTTTAGGATTCTGTTTCTGTTGTGAATTGTGATTCTCATTCCCACTTGAATAATGTTCCTCTTAATTTATACTACAATATAATATATATATTTCTTTGAAAATTAGCTACGTGTAATTAATTTATTGGTTGGGTCAATGAATAAAATATATAGCAGAAAAAATGGTATTGTTTGATTGCCGATAGCCTGTTAGCATATTAGGAGTAATTTAATTTCTCTTGTTATAAAAAAAATAAATAAATAAAAGGGAATAAGTTCTTTTTATTCCTAGATTCCTAAGTGAGTGAGACAGAATTATTCACTCAATATTAAAAGATTAAAACAAAAAAAAAAAAAAATTATAGCACACCTACAATTTTGTTACATACATGTACCAATTTATTTTATTAATTTAGCAATAAAGTGGTATATTATTTTATTTTGTTTTGCTAAAAATATATTAATATTTTTTTTATTGATTTTCTTGATTTTAGAAAAATTAATATATGCTTTAATAGATTTTTAAGACTTTACTTTTTATATTACAAAATAGATATTCGAGTAAACTGAAATAAATATTGAAATCGTTTTTAAGAATGAAAAATTTAGAATTCGAGTCTCTATTTAGAGTCAAATTTTAAATTAAAAAAAAAAAAAACCCAACAACTTGTGCCTAGATTCTGGAATTAGAGTAAGAGAGATCAAGTTGTCTACCCACATTAAATTTCCAACATAATCAATGTGTCACTGATTTAAAACTTCATTTAATAGTATTTTAAGAATGGGGACCTATTTTTCACCACAAATTTAATTTAGGACTTAACCTGCTCATCAAGGCATTGTGTATATATTTTGATAGGGTAATTCTAAATGATTTTATTGTGTTTGACACAATAAGAGTAATTATATAATTTATTGATATAATTTGTGATGTAAAATAAAAGTAATTATTATTTATTTATTTATTAATGAATAATGTGTTTAAATTATATTGATTTGCATCAAATTTTTTTTTACTCAACTTACGTCACCTAGCATTATTCATTTTGATAACCTGCAAGTGTCATTTGCATTTGGTGCTAAAAAAAAAAAAGAGAAAAAAAAAAAAAAAAGAAAGAAAGAAGAAGAAGGTACCATTTGCATCTCCACCTCTCTACGGCCGCCACCACCGCCACTAAATGCCACCTAAATAACCCGAAAACTGATCATTATGCCTATAAGTGCCGTAAGCACCCTGCCACCTAGTAATTTGCCCAGTGAATTATTTATCAATTATCAATTTGCAATTTATTGTAATATCCCAGGCACATTGTCTCATTGATAAAGATTAATTACACAACTTTAAAAAAATTAAAAAAAAAAAAAAATTTACACAACTTCTGTGTCCCTTTCTTATCAATTTGTTGAAAATTAGTCCGTACATAGAATAATTAGGAAAATTAGTCCGTACATTGAATAATTAGGAAAATAACCTGAAAACTGATCATTATGCCTATTAGTTAACGTAATTAGCTATGTAATTAATCCATGTATATTGAATAAAGTATATAAAATTAATGTATTATTATTAAAAAGTAAGGATATTTTAAGAAATTTATATAATATTAAATAATTTTTTTAATCTGTATGTAAAAGTAGAGTGAACTATTAATTTGAGATAAAGAGAGTAATTAATTATAAAAAGATATAACTATCCATGGTGATTCCTAAAAACTGAAAATCTTCGAATTGAGTTGTAACACTCCGACTATGTGTTCATTGTGAGTATTGAGGTTGAAGGAAAGTGATCAGAGTAGGAGCGAATGGGTATAAGTGACGGTTGTTGATAACTCTATTTTCTTAAAATTATTTTACCTGTTTAAACTCAAATTTTGGTTCAGTTCTTGAGAATTTAATAATATTATTACTTATTTTGAGAAATAAATAATTCTAACAATTTATAAATAAATTATAAAATATTTTT
>CATKHJ010264558.1:0-15583 GCA_949750685.1 Vernicia montana | reverse complement strand
AATGAACACAAGGATTTATAGCAGTTCGAATTATAACCAATCATACATCCACTCCCCAATCTCAATTGGGTATTTCACTATCAATGGAGTTTTACTAAGTTCACTCCCAACTTAGTGTTTAAGCTCACACCAAACTTTACAAGTGTTTTCCCAAGGCTCACACTCAAACTCCTTAAGTATTTTCACTAGGCTCACACTCAAACCTCACAAGTATTTTCACTAGGCTCACACTCAAACCTCACAAGTGTTTTCACTAGGCTCACACTCAAACCTCACAAGTGTTTTTACTAGGCTCGCACTCAAACCTAAACAATAGAGAATGATTTGAGGTTTAGACTCACTCAATACTTTGACAAATAGCTAGTACAAAAGATAGATGAATGTAATCTAACTTAGAATAAATTTGAACACATAAAGATAAGAAATGAAGCTTTTGTGTTCTAGTACAATGAACAAAGAATTTAGAGTTTGAGAGCTTTGATTTACTTGTAATATATGTTTTTGATGTATGAAAGCTTCTCTTGTATTCACCTTGAGGCTTTAGATATATATAGGTCTTCATTCCATACTTAACCAACCATTTTAGTGCTCTAAAAATGGTACTAGATAAGTTCTAACTGTTATATTCCAACGGCTACATTAAAAAATTCAAAAGCATGAGCAATACAACTTATGAACCATTTTTTTTGTTGGAAACTTTGATTAGTCTACTACAACTTTTTATATTTGAAAAACTCCAAAACCATCCATATTCATGTTCCAAAAAATCAAAACATTTTATTGTTCATCTAATCATGACAGTTTGAACATGCTTCAGTATTTCACACAATACTTCTTATATACGCCTCAGATTGATGCAAGGATTTTTTAATATGAAATTAGAATTCCATAGATAAAAATATGGACAAGTGCATGTTCAAAAGTTTTTTGTAGAATTAATGCCACTAATTTTAATTGACATCATCTGTTGTGACCCAGTCTGACAACTTGAACATAATTCAATCAAAAATTCAAAACTCTATTTTTCAAGCTCCAAAAATTATACAAATTTTTGTTCCTTAAACTAGATTGATGTAGCTATCCATAAATATATAGCTTGCATTCATAAACTATCTCAAGTAGTACAGTTTATTCTTCAAATTTCAGTCAACATTTTTGCTTCTATGGAGATCATCTTGATCTTCACATTTAATTTCTTTATTGCATCAATGGAAATCAAATATTACCTACTAATACCAACAACACTAAACAAACTTATTAGTAGAAATAATATTTTGCATTATCAAAATCACATATGAAATATTGGGATCAACACTATTATATGTTACTTCATAAAGATCATTAATAATTTTCCTAACATTAGATGTTAGAGCACCAATATCTTTATGCATACCTAAACATTGATAATACAAACTCAAATAATCATATAAACTATCTAATTTACAACAGGTATCAAATTTACACATTCTAACAAAAAAAAAATGAGATATTGGATAATAAACACTAAATAATGTGTTTGTAGCATTGTAAATTTTTTTAAAAAGATTCATGATTTTACCATAAATAATCCATTGATCATGATGCAATTTAAATGAGAAACATGAGTATCAACAAAAGCACATAATAATTGTCTATATTCAAAAGATTGTTTAAGCAATTGATAAGTTGAATTCTAACGAGTTGGAACATCACGAGCAAATCTTCTCCCTTTCTTACCATGTTCAACATAAAACTTACCACATTCTTTCATAATCCTTGGGTGTGTCTGCAAATAAGCTAGAATATCTCTAATTGGATCAATGTGAGGTGCAATAGATTTCAATGAATCTTGAACACATAAATTTAAAATATGACAAACACATCTAAAATGAAAAAATTTACTACCAAAAGCAAGTTTACATATTCTTTCTAAATTAGGTATAGAAGCAATATTTGATGATGCATTATCAAATGAAACAGAAATAATTTTAAAAGCCAAATTATATTCATCTAAAATAGTTTTTATTAATTTATATATATTTTCAACAGTATGTCTCTCATAAAAACTCTAAATGCAAGCATTCTTTTTTGCAAATTCCAATCATCATCAATCCAATAACATGTAATGGTCATATATGAATGTGTTTGCCATGTATCACTCCATATATCACTACATATTGCTACATGTCCATAAAAATCATGAAAAAAAATTTGTAATTGTTTTTTTTGTCATCATAATTTTTTTTTTAAATATATCTTTTAGTGGTATTTCTATTAATACTTTTAGCAATAGGATTTAAAGCTTTTTTATAATAATGTGTAAATCCTACCTTCTCAACAAAACTAAATGCAAGATGTTCAACAAAAACAAACCTAACAAATTCCTCCCTATTCCATTCATCGGAGTAGTGAAACAATTGATTTGATTGAGAACTCCCTTGTCCGGACAATTGTGTTTGAGACTTGTCCACTCTAATTTTTATAGGATGCATATCTGTGATATGCTTGTTGAATGACCCATATTCTCCCCCATGTTTGAATTTAAATTTGTCCACAATAATTGCAAGTGACAACATAATTTTTACCTTCTAATTTTTTCTTCTTAAAATGAATGAAAAAAATATCAGAGGTCATCTTTCTCTTTTGTGGAACTTCGAGGACAATGTCTTCTTTTTCTTTATCATCATCATCAATATTAATTGGTGCACTTTTGTTAGGTAGGTGTGGGTCCCTCCAACATGGAGGGCTCACAAGCCTAACAAAATAAAATAGTTGTTGAACCAAACAAAGAAGAAAAAAAAGGAAGATGTTTGCCAACTTGCAAACGCGTAAGAGAGCTGGCAGCCAGCTTTCTTACGCGTGAAGGAGTAAATTCTCCTGCCTATAAATAGGCTGGAGATGTAAGGAAGATATAGAATATAAGAGAGAAAAACAAAGAAAAATAAAAAAAAAAGTTAGATTTCTTTGTGAGTGTTATTTTGTAAGAGGGTTTTGATAATTTTTGTCCGTCCAAAAATTATCCTACACTTCTTTAATCTTTTGTCTACCGTGAGAAAATGGTGTATTGGGTTATTGGGTGTTGTGTGAAAGAGGGTATATAATTTTCTCCTTCTAAAATTTGTACCGTGTAATTATAAGAATTATAGTGAATTATCCCTTGTGGATCGTGGATGTAGGTTTATTGAGAAACCGAGCCACGTAAAATTCTTGTGTTGTGGGTTGTTTATTTTTTTGCTTCTGTTGTACATGTGTTTAATTTTTCAACAAGTGGTATCAGAGCTTCTGATTCTTATTTTGGGGTAGAGAGAAATTTTATTGGGACTGTTGTCCATGGCAGTATCATATTTGGAGAAAAGGAATATATTGCACGGAAGAGAAAAATACAATGAATTTTTTGGTGTGATCCATTTCTGAAATGGAGGAAAATTGAAAATTTTGGTGAATAATAAAATAGTAATTGTGCAAATATTTTGCATGATTACTGTTGTAGAATTTGAAGAACTATAGCAACACTGTTTTGGAACTGTAGCAGTCCAGCCCGTAAATGTAGCAGGGGGTACCATTCATACAGTACTATTCATACGGTACTGTAGAAGAGGTACTATTCACAAAGATCTGAAAAAAAAAAGTTTTTCAGATAAAATGGAGAGTGCATTTAAATATTCAACCTCTTTGTTTGATGGAAAGGGTAATTTTACTCTATGGCAAAGTACTATTCAAGACCTTTTGGTGCAACAAAGTCTTAATTCGGCTTTGGATGAAGAAAAGCCAACGAGTATAACTGAAAGCGAACATAAAACTATTCAAAGGAAGGAGGTGAGCACTATCCGGTTAGCACTTGCCCCACAAGTAAAATTTGAAGTGATTAAGGAGAAGTCACCAAAGAAGTTGTGGGACAAATTGGAGGAGATATATGGGTGAAATTCGTTGACTAACCGGTTGTTCATGAAAATGGAGATGTATTCGCTCAAGATGGAGGAAGGAGGAAACCTTCATGACCACATCAATAAATTTAATTATCTAGTATTTCAATTACTGAATGCTAGTGAAAAAGTTGAAGATGAGGAGTAGGCGTTACTCTTACTTGCGTCATTACCCAAATCCTACAAATCATTGGTGCAAACAGTGTGTGTTGGAAAAACCACACTGAAATTGATTGAGGTGACAATGGTGTTAAGAGAAAATGAGAGGATGATGAAGGGTGAGAGCACTTCAACTGAGAGTAAGAGCATATCATTAGTTGAGAGAGGGAGGAATCAAAATAAAAGGAGAGGTGATCACAGGAATAGATCAAAATCTCGGTCGAGAGATTATAGCAATATGGAGTGCTATTATTGTGGAAAGACTGGTCACATACAACATCGTTGCCCGAAACTTAAAGAAGACTTGAAAAGTCTTAAGAATCTACAAGAGAAGATGAAGAGTAAGCTGAATATTGATGATGATGATTCCTCTAATGTGGTCAAAACCAGTGATGAGTCTGATGATGAATTCTACCTAGTACAAAGTGAAGATGTTAGTAGTTGCTCTCTTGAGAGCAATTCTAACTGGGTGATGGATTCTGCTTCTGATGTGCACATTTGCAGAGATCGAACTATGTTTGATACTTTACATACTGATGGAGAATTTGGCTACATCAATGTGGGAAACAAATTGAAACTGAAGATTGAAGGTGTTGGGAGAGTTCACCTAAAAGTCCATAATGGTGCTGTCAAAAATATTTCCAATATGAAATTTGTACCTGCTGCAGGAGCAAACATAATTTCACTAGGAGAGCTGACGTCACATGGGTACAAATATGTTGGTATTGGAAAAATATGTAAAGTATATAGAGGAGGTAGCTTAGTAATGCAAGGCAGGAAGAAAGGGAAAAATATTTGCTATTTGGATGGTTATTCCCTTTTGCAGACATGAAGCAGTAAAGTGAAGAAAATAGAGAAAAATACAAAGAGAGTTTGGTTTTCTAACAAGGTTGAGGTATGTAGAATTTTGAAGCAGAGTGCTAATTTCACATCAACGAAAAAGGGGGAGCCCTATAAACCAGTTCTTAAAAAAAACCATTAAATCTCAAAGTGTAGATGACTCTTGCTCGAGGGGGAACATGAAGAGACCCACACTCATGGTAAAGACTAACAAAGTTGCAGTCATAATGAAGCCCTCCATGTTGTCGTGAGGCAGAGATTTGTTAGGTAGGTGTGAATCCTCCAACATGGAGGACTCACAAGCCTAATAGAACAAAATAGTTGTTGAACCAAACAAAGAAAAAAAAAAAGAAGAAGAGGAAGAAGGCAAGTTGGCATGCAAATTTGCTAACTTGCAAACGCGTAAGAGAACTGGCAACCAGCTCTCTTACGCTTAAAGGAGTAAATTCTCCTGTCTATAAATAGGCTGGAGATGTAAGAAAGATATAGAACATAAGAGAAAAAAACAAAAAAAAAAAAAAAAAAAAGAGTTAGATTTCTTTGTGAGTGTTATTTTGTGAGAGAGTTTTGATAATTTTTGTCCGTCCAAAAATTATCCTACACTTCTTTAATCTTTTATCCACTGTGAGAAAATGGTGTATTGGGTTATTGGATGTTGTGTGAGAGAGGGTTTATAATTTTTTCGGTCCAAAAATTATACCGTGTAATTATAATAATTATAGTGAATTATCTCTTGTGAATCGTAGATATATGTTTATTGAGAAATCGAATCACGTAAAATTCTTGTGTTGTGGGTTGCTTATTTTTTTATTTCCGCTATGCATGTGTTTAATTTCCCAACAACTTTCACTTTCTTGGATAGATATGTATGTTTGTTGTATTTGAGAAAAGGGCATTAAATCAGCAAACGATTCTAGACGAAAATTTGGATCAAATACAAATTGATTTTCACGAAATGGTTGCTAATTTGAGTCTTGGGTAAATTGGATATCGGGCAATGATTCAGGGTGAAAATTTGGATCAAATTCAAAATGAGTTTCGGGAGCCTTACCTTAACCTTAGAGGATTTTCTAGAATTTGATCCACTTGCCATTGGTATTGTATAAATAAAAAAGAAATTCAGATTTGAGAGGATTGAAAGAAAATAATTAAAATTTATAAGAAATTAAAAGAGATTGTATTGGTAATAGAAATTATTTTGAGAATATATGTGTAGTGGTATAGAAACTAGAGAATTTAATTTTAGAAGTAGAAAGATTGAAAAAAATTATATATAGAAGTAGAGAGATTGAGAGAATTTGTATGTAGAGTAGAGAGATTGAAAGAATTTGCAAGTAGAATTGAGAGATTGAGAGAATTTAATGAATTTTGATGAAAAAATATAGGTTATTTCTAATTTTTTTCTAATTTTTTAATATCAGTATTGCCCAAAAAATCTAATCGTTATTTGACAGTTGGAAGGGGTAAAATGGACATTAAATAATTTTGAAAAAAAAATAATGAAAAAAACTTTTTTTAAGTTACCGTTGAATTAAAAAGAAAAAAAAAAGAAAAAAATTAAATTCAAAGTTAAGTTTCCGTTGAATTAAAAAGAAAAAAAAATTAAATTCAAAAGTTAAGTTACCGTTGAATTTAAAAAAAAAAATTTAAAAAGTATTAAATTCAAAGTTACCATTGCAATGGCAACCAAAGCAAAAACAATTCAAAAAAGATACTGTAGCAACGGTAACTTTTTCAAAAATATATAAATATCTCGATTTTGCAATATTTTTTTTTTCAATATTTTTTTTTCCTGATTTTCGGTCCGAACAACCAGTTTTCAACAGAACCATAGTGGTCACAGTTCAATTTCAATTCTGAACCAGCCTCACCGGTTCCAATTTCGGTTCGAATCTAATTCCTAATCAAACCGTGGCCATGTCTACCTCCAACCAAGGTCCAACACCTTTTAGTAATTAAGGTCCAGCACCTTTTATCAATGAAAGCCCAACACCTTTAACTCAACTCATCTACACCCACAAGAATGAGTTGTTATATCGTGGACTTAGATCCATGATGCATCATGGACCAGGCACCGCGTGATACACACTTGCCGACAATTTTTTTTTTTATGACGAAGCGAATCAAGTGATTACGCACTAAATTTTTTTTTTTTTTCGAAATAACAACTTAGGTTGACGGCGCATCACTTTCAGAGCTGAAAATCCTCCCGTTATTTTCTCTCTCCTCCAAATTCATGAACAGAAATTGAATAAAGATTATAAACCATTGACAGCGCATGAAGCAGTAAGGACGAATTCATAAAAAAAATCGATAATTTTCTCTTTATTTCTCCTCCAAATTCGTGAACAGAGGTTGAATATAACAATCAATGGTAGAAATTTTCCGAAGCGCAGATGAACAGATTATTTCTGTAATTGAATCTTCAATTCAAACTCTTGATTTGCCTATTGATATAGGTAAAATCTATCTATGTCACTCTCTCTTTCTCTCAGTCTGTTTCAGATTCATAGTTATAAATTACAAAACATAATAGGTTCATCAGTAAAAACTATAAGCATCAATCATAAAACTACAGGTTCATAGGTTAAAAACAAAAGATTCATAAGTTATAAACTATAGGTTCATCACACGTATACATGAGATTCATAGATTATTGTTTAACTCAACTCATCTACACCCACAAGAATGAGTTGTTATATGTGGACTTGGATCCACGATGCATCATGGACCAGGCGCCGCGTGATACACACTAGTCGATAATTTTTTTTTTATGACGAAGCGAATCAAGTGATTACGCACTAAACTTTTTTTTTTCTTTCGAAATAACAACTTAGGTTGACGGCGCATCACTTTCAGAACTGAAAATCCTCTCGTTATTTTCTCTCTCCTCCAAATTCATGAACAGAAATTGAATAAAGATTATAAACCATTGACAGCAGATGAAGCAGTAAGGACGAATTCATAAAAAATCGATAATTTTCTCTTTATCTCTCCTCCAAATTCGTGAACAGAGGTTGAATATAACAATCAATGGTAGAAATCTTCCGAAGCGCAGATGAATAGATTGTTTCTGTAATTGAATCTTCAATTCAAACTCTTGATTTGCCTATTGATATAGGTAAAATCTATCTCTGTCACTCTCTCTTTCTCTCAGTCTGTTTCAGATTCATAGTTGTAAATTACAAAACATAATAGGTTCATCAGTAAAAACTATAAGCATCAATCATAAAACTACAGGTTCATAGGTTAAAAATAAAAGGTTCATAAGTTATAAACTATAGGTTCATCACACGTATACATGAGATTCATAGATTATTGTCTAGAAATTCATAAATTAAAAAACAGATTCATATGTTAAGAACATGTTTATTAGTAAAAATTATACATTTCATTATTCATAAAACTAGAGATTCATCAGTATTAAATTATAAGTTCATCGCATACTTATAATTATTTAATGATATCTTGTCTTTTTGCAGTTGATTATCAACATAATGATTCTGCTTTGGAAGTGGAACTTGCAAATTTAGATTTATTGGGATTGTCTGTAAAATCTGCTGATGAAACATACAATTTATACAATGACTACACATTTAAAATGAGTTTTAGTATTAGAAAGAGTAAGCAAAGATATAGAGCAGATGGGAAAACTCTATCAATGAAAATATTTTGTTGCTTGAGGGCTGGACAAAAAGAAAACAAAGGAAAAGAAAATAAGTGTTATTCAAAAATTGACACTCGAATTGATTGTAAAGCTTATATACAGTTTAATATCAATGAACAAGGAGTTTGGACTGCCACAAAACATGAGAAGAAACACAATCATGACTTATGTCCACCGAACAAAACTCATCTTCTCCTTTCACATAGGGAATGACAAGAAAACAATTGACTTATCTTAACTAGCTCAAAAAAAAGTGGGGTTCCTGTTGCTAATGGAATCATATTGTTAAAAAAATCAATCAAGAGAATCACCTCTTGTCAGCTTCACAGCTAGGGATATTTACAATTATTTGGCATTGGAAAATAAGAAGAAATTAGATTGGCAGTGATTCGAATGCCCTCATTGAAATTTTCAGAAGACGACAAGCAAATGAAAAAGACTTTTTCTATGACTTTGAGATTGATAATGATGCAAGACTATATAGCTTCTTTTGGAGACATGGACGAATGAAACAAAATTATGAGGTTTTTGGAGATCTGTTAATGCATGATACGACATATCAGACTAATAGATATCACATGATTTAAGGTTCATTTGTTGGTATGAACCACCATTGCATGAATGTAATGTTTGGATGTGGTTTTCTATTGAATGAGAGAACATAGTCTTTTGTATGGCTGTTTAGTACTTTTTTAAGGTCTATGGAATGCAAGCATCCAAAAAAAATAATGACAGACCAATCCGCTGCTATGGCCACTGTAATTGCTCAAGTGTTCCCCTATTCATGCCACAGGCTTTGTATATGGCACATAGGAGAGACTTCAAATAAGAACATCAAAACCTTAAAAAATCAGAAAGGATTAGTAGACTTATTCAACTATATGATGAAGTACACTGATATAGAGGCTGAGTTTCAATTCTATTGGACCAGGTACATTAATTTCTTTGATACAATTTATTGCTTGTTTTCAATGAACCTGTAACTTTTACTACATGAACCTACAACTGTTCATCAATGAACCTTCAACTATTTCTAAAGGAACCTGCATGTTTTGTAAAATAAAAGGTGTTACTGTTATGGAAAATGAACTTAATATTGTTATTCAATGTGCATTTTACTATATCCATAATATAAAAATTGTTTTTCAGTGAACCTGTTACCATTACTAAATAAAGTTGTAACTTCTCAGAAATGAACCTGCACCTTATGCAAAATAATTAACATGTCATTACATTCCAATGAACCTGTAGGTTATATATAATGAATCTACTACTCTTATGATGATATTTGCATCTGATTATTTTTTCAGGTTGATCACAAAATATCAGTGTCATAATAACCCTTGGATACAGAAGTTATACACCTACAGAGAGAAATGGTGTCCTGCATTTAATAAGGACTACTTTTTCTAGAGGTGTTTTATCCTCACAAAGGAGTGAGTCTATAAATAATTCAGTGTCTAAGAGACTTTTCAAGACTGTTGGCCTTTGTGATTTTTATAGCTCATTCGCTGATGTAGTGTCAGAATGGAGGAGTAAAGAGAATGGAGAAGATTTACGTTGCTTGCAAGGTCAACCGAAGATGGCTATGAATCATGTCAAACTCCTTTCACATGCTAGAGAAATATATACCATATAGATTTATTTGTTGTTTGAGGAGCAGTTTATGAAGGGCGCTGTATGCCATCAGCAGTGTGTAAAATTAAACAATGACAACATCGTATATCATATGTGGCGACCAGATGTGGATATTATTCGACATGAAGTGCATTTCAATCAACAACACTTGTCCATCTCTTGCACTTGCAAGATGTTTTCAAAAGTGGGGATCCTTTGCTGCCATAGTTTGCGTATAATGAATGTGCACTTTGTTGAAACAATCCCAGATAAATATATCATCAAGAGATAAACGAAAGAAGTCATTCAAAGCAAAAACATAGATGTTCCGTTCATATCATCAACAAATGAAACTGCAATAGCTGCTTCTATTTGGAGGATACAAATGGCTAGAAAGTTTGTGCAATTGATTTTAACTAGCAAATACAACACCAAAGCTCGACAATACCGTGAGGAAGCTTTCAACAATGCAAAAAAATAGCATCATAAATTAGATTGGACCTATTTACTTCGAAGAATCCGATGAAAGTTAGACAACCTCACGTAAGAAAATACAAAATCCACTTGGAAGTAGAGCAAAAGGTAAGCGCAACACAAGGAAAAAGAGTATAATTGAGAAAAGGTGTAATCAAGCAAAAAGGCAGAGGAAAAATGCTCTAAGGGCTGCATTGCAAACAAAAACAGCAGTACAAACTTCAGTTCAGGTACTTTATTTGCCTTCATTTTCTAAATATAAAGCTTATTCTTTTGTAAGCACCTATATATTTTCAAGTTGTAATGACATATTTATAAATAAATTTGGCAGGAAAATCTGTCCCAAGTAGTTGGAAATGGATATCTCGTGCACCTAACTTCTGGCAGTTCACAATTGATGACTGTATGCCAAATCCAAATTTGAACTATCCTTCAATTGCAATTTCTTTTCAACTTGCAGCTCTACAATCAAATGTTGGTCATCCTACAAGTTCTTAATAGATTCATTGAAGGATAAAAAAAGATTTATTCTTCTAGATTGACTGTTCAATCCCATATACTTCTATGAAGATTGTAATATTTTCTAAAATGTATGAAACATATACTTCTATTTTAAAAAACCCATATCTTTTATTCTCTTATTGGCATAACTGATGAATCTACAGTTCACAAATGATGAACTTATTGGCATAACTGATGAATCTAAAGTTCACAAATGATGAACCTACACCATATATTTGATGAACCTATAAGCAATACTTAATGATTTTGTTGCCTATAAGTGGTGAATATGATTATTATAAAAACTATATTTGACAGTGAATTTTCAATAAACCTACACCGTACTACTGATGAACCTACAGCTTTTGTTTAATGAACCTACAGCTTATCAAATGATGAATCTACAATGAACCTAAAGTGAATATCCAATTCTCATTAGATTTATTTCAAGAAATATGAATATTTAAATTAATGCTATTCATTGTGTTGTCCTTTATTAATTTGTAATTAAATGATAAACCTAAAGTGAATATTCAAAGAACCTAATTCTTATAACTGATGAATATACAAGTCATTTTATAAATTATAAAAATATAATATATAAAAAACTTATCATTTAATCATTTATATTACCTAAAATTTAGATTTACTAAAAAAAAAATTGCACTTACAAGATAAATGAAATAGTTAAGGAAAAAAAAAACACATATTAGAACTGATGAATCTAAACAGTATGTTTGATGAATATACAAATTGAACTACTAAACCCACAATTTGTCCAAAATGAAAAATACACCATCATCTCCAGATTCCTATACAAATCATACTCAAAATCAATTTGTCCAAAATGAAACTACACCATCATCTCCATATTCCTATAAAAATCATCTCCACAAATTGTCCAAAATAAAACTTGTTAGCAGTCAATCTCTACAACACTTCATACTCAAAATGTTTAACAATCAATTTCTACAATTAAAATAGTCATCTATCCAATCTTATTGATTCATCTTCTTCCATTCGATAAGTTTCTTCCTGGCAGCATTCTTCACCTCATTCTTGTAGTTGTTTAATTCAGAACATATAATGCTTGAGTAGTATTTGGGCCTCAGAGACTTTAAAACAAGGTCTTGCAAAAAATACAATTAGAATAATAAGATTATAATCATAAACATTTAATTATAATAAGAAAAAATAATAAAAGAGTAATCTCTTACATCATTTCTCTTCAGTTTAGAATCTCAATTGTCACTTTCTCCTTTGTAAGTCTCCATGTGCCTCAGACAAAACACCCCACAATCAACAATATTACCATTTGATCTCCAGGGCATTTTAAGAAACACTTCAATGAAATTATTCACCTCTCCATCTCTACCAAGACTTCTTTTTGCCAAATAGTTTCCAAATGCATCAGCCTAAAGTATACATAAAAATATATAATGAACCTAAACTTTATGAAATATGAATCTACAATATATAAATAACAAACCTGACATTTGTTGAAGGTAAAATAAATATTCATAAAAATGAAGAATAGATAATGAACCCATATATTATAAATAATGAACCTATACATCATAAGTAATGAACATAAATTTTATAAATATTGAACCTACAACAGTATAACTTACAGGAAGCCTTGGAGAGCCTTCATACTTTGAATTATATCTCACACCCTTTGGAAGTGTTCTACTGTCTATAACCTCAATGGCTGAATTCTTAAAATTGAAGCAAACAAGAAAATAATGTGCCCGTCAAAGAACAATGAAAAAAAACCTAAGTTTGTCATTATTTAAAAATTTTAGGGTAAGTATATAAATAAACATAACATTTATAAAATAAATAATTATTGATAAAAGCTACAGTGGCTACTTACAATATCAGCATTAGTTATATCAAGATTCAAAGCATATTCCAATTTTTCATCTAATATGTTGTTGAAATTCTCAAAATGTTCTTCAAGTGACAAATTCTGCAAACTCTCAAGTTGTGGTTCTGATTGGAACTGCAAAAGAAGGTTAACAATAATATTAGTAACAATAGCAATGATCATTGATAAATTTTCAACATATCAATAATGAAGCAACTACTCACATATGCCCTAGTAGAGAAGAACACCATCTTAGGTTGCCCTACTTCACGTCTCATGTCAGTCCAATTCATTCTCAATGCGCATATATCAAGAACAACACTGACAACTTCTTCGTCACAAGAAAGGCTTTGCACATCCTCACGGCTAGCCCAATAATCTCTATGGTTGAACAAATATTCACTATAAAAAAAAGGCTTATTAGTGCATAAGATATGATTTGTTTACAATTAATAAAGAATAAAACAGTTACAAATTAATCTTACTCTTTTGGATGTTCTTCATCATATTCCATAAAAGACGAATTTTGAAATAAGCCTCTCTTTTGCACTAACATCAGTCAACAAAGTAGCATAATGACTCTAAAAAGGAGACCTCAAACACAATGGAAGCTTCTTGTACTTTCTTGTGGGCCAGACTCTATTATGTACATCTTCCGATTCAGACTCGGACTCATCAATCACACTGTAATAAATAAAGATTCAAAAACAAACAATAAAAAGTTATTTACAAACTTTATGCAACAAAAAAAAAATAACTAATAAACCTAGAAAACAATGATAATGAACCTACAGTTCATATCTAATGAATCTAAAGCATATATTTAAAGAACCTATAAAAGAAGAAACGATGAATCCAAAGTTGATTTCTAATGAACTTAGAGAAGAAAAATAATGAACCTATAAAAGGTAAATGATGAACCTAGAATTGATCATCCTACAAAAAAATAAAAACTCATGAATATATAGTTCATAAGTAATGACAATACATCATATATTTGGAAAAACCTAAAAAAGAATACTAAAAGCATTCTTACAACAATACTAAAAAAAAATACAAGTTCACAAATAATAATTCAAAAAATATAGATTATAGCACATACTCATCAAATGGTTTTTTATTTTCTTGATCAACATCTGGGATTCTAACTTCAGTAGCTGGTGTCTCAAATTCATGGATTCTCGATTCTGTGCCATGAACATTCTTACCATCACCACTATCGTCATCATTATCATCAACATCATTATTATCATCACCACCATCCAAATTATTATCATCATTTTTATCATCCTTATCCCCTTCGACACCAACCTCACCATCATTATCATCATTTTCATTATTATCTTTATCATTTTTGTCATCATCTTCATCATTATCACCATCATCATTTCTTTGTCGAGATGACATTAGCGTGGCCTCATCCTCCAGTGTGAGCTCTAACAAAAAAGAAGGAATATCACAACCTTTTCTTTCAGGAAACTTCTGTGTCATGCTAATAGCCTTCTCAAGCTCTACAATTGTGTGAGGCCTCGCCCGAACGCCCCTCCCCTCGCTCGGGAAAATGGATTGCCTTAAGGAAAGGTTAAAGCGATTTTTAAGGGAGATTAAGATACATGTTTTGGTGCTCATGATTGGAAGCGGCTATCGCCTCGAAAAATTAATTTGATTTTTGAAAAGGTTCGGGAGTCGCCACCCTAATTTATTTATATTGGAAAATTAAGGAAAAACCCTTTTTTGACTCCAATTTATTAATCTTAGATTAATTTACCCAAAGATAAAATCATTAATTTTCGAACCAAGTTTGGGCTTGGGGATTAGGTTTTTGGTTTTGAACAATCTCGATTTGGCACTTAAATTTGATTTTGACTTTTAAAAAATGATTTCATGGATGACGGATATTTAATGATAATTTATAATGCATGAGCATGGCATAATTATGAGACAGATGGAAAAATAAAGAGTGAGTATTTAAACAATCACAAGTAAAGGAGAGTATTTCCTCTAGCCCTTATGGGTACTAGGGAAATCACAATATCGTTCCTTTACTCCAAAATAATAACTAATAACATTAATTAAAATTTACATTTACAATGGATTGACATTTAAAAATAAAAGGGGAAGGGGATTGGTTGGGATTTGGATTTGAGGCTTGGATTAAGATTCCAAGCGTGCCTACATACCCATTGAATAGGGATCAAAACCCACGTAGTTCATTCCACTATGAGGTGGAGGAGTTTAGGGATTGGTCAGATTGATTTGGGGTAATTTTGGAGTTGGTGAGAGAATATGAAATACCTTCTCTTGGAGGGGATTTTGAGTGGGCGGAGTGATTTTACGAACCGAAGTACTGTTTTATCGGTTTTGGTTTTGAAAAGAAATTAATTTGATGACTTGGTTGCTTAATTACCCAACTTTAATTAATTAAAAGGATTAATTAATTAAAGTGATTAATTAAAAGGATTAATTAATCAAATTGAGTGAAAAATGATTGAAAAATTAATTAATTAATTAAAATTGATTTTTAATTAATTAACTAATTAAGATTAAAACTAA
>CATKHJ010264405.1:0-26371 GCA_949750685.1 Vernicia montana | reverse complement strand
AAAGGTATAATGATATATTATCTACTCACTGCTTTATCTCATTAGTGATTCCATTTTTTCAGGAGATTAGAAGTTCATCGATTCGGTTCTTCAGACATTCTTCCTTCTAAAGAACCAAGTGGATTAATGTAATTTCTCCTTGATTATTTTGTTTTGAAATACATTCTAGATGCTCCATGTGTGTGTAAGGGAGAGATATTCTTTTGGCCTTAATAGCATGATTAGATGGTTAATTATATGTATTAACTATGTGATATAAATTGATATGAGTAAGATAATGTGTTGTTATGAGAATGCCTATGTATGTATGGATATGTATGTTCAGGTTGAGATCTTGGGTATAAGTTATATGTTTAGCTGCCGTATGTAGAAGTCATATTATGGGTTCTACGGGTGGTTGGTGGCCTTATGCCTACCCATGCCCTAGGACCGTTGCACTGCTCGAAGTGGGTTGTGACATTATTATTATTAATATTATTAATATCACTTAATTAAAATTAAAATAAAAATAAGTAAATTAATAAATACATAAATATAACACAAAAATTTAAGATATTACACAGAGATTCCTCACAATTGAGATGGGCTTCCTGAACAAGGAAGTAGGCTTCCTAGCGAGATTTTAGGCGAAGCACCATGGTGAATCCAGGCGAAAAGACCTAGCGATATTCTAGGCAAAATATACCTCGTTAAAGAGAGATGGGCTTCCTAAAGAAGGAAGTAAGAGCCATGGTGAATCTAAGCGAAAAGGCCTAGCGAGATTTTATGCAAAATATACCTCATTAAGGCGAGATGGGCTTCCTGAAGAAGGAAGTAAAAGCCCTGGTGAATCTAGGTGAAAAGACCTAATGAACTCTAGGCAAGAGATTAAGTTCATATACAAAGCAACAAAAGAATAAAATAAAGAGCCAGAGAGACTCATACTTTGTCAAAGGAACTACAAAGGGAAAAGTTCCCTCTTCGTGGGGAAGGAAGAGAGATAACTCACAAAAGAAACTCTCAAGCTCTCCACAGAAGCTACTCAACTACAAAACAACTTGACAAAGAAATAAATAAAACGATGATAAAGTGCTCAAGAAGTATGCAAGGCATGCAAACAAACGATGTTGTCTGAAGACAAGTCATTTCATTTTAGCAAATAATATTGTAATTGTATAAAGTGTACAATCATTTGAATGTACTTGTAAAGGAAAATCCTGTATTTTATAAAGGATTATAAAAAATAAAATAAAATAAAAAAAGAAAAATTATTATTATTACTTAAGTCCTATTGAGACTAGCTCAAAAGATGAAAGTCCAGGCGAAAAGCCAGATATGATGAGTAGTCTAAGCGAAAGTCCAATAGGCAAAAGACCTTGTTAAGGCAAGGCACCAAATACCTAGCGAATGTTAGGCATATTATTATTATAGAAGACCTTCATGTGAGGTGGATTTCTAAAGTCCTCGAGAAGTCAAGGCAAATTATTATAAAAGTCCTCCATCAATGAGGTAGGTTTTCTTGAAGTCCTCTGTTGATGAGGCTGGATTTCTTTAAAGTCCTCAGAAGACAAGACAGATAAGTCCTCCAAGAGTGAGGCATATATCTCTAAATTCCTCGAAAGACGAGGCAGATTATCTCTAAAGTCCTCGAGAAGTCGAAGCAAATTATTATATAAGTTCTCGTTCAGCGAGGCAGATTATATGAAGACCTCTAAGGAGGTGGATCTCAAAATTCCTCGGAAGACGAGGCATATTATTATAAAAGTCCTCCATCAATTAGGCAAGTTTTCTTGAAGTCCTCCGTTGATGAGGCTGGATTTCTTTAAAGTCCTCGGAAGATGAGGCAGATAAGTCCTCCAAAAGTGAGGCATATATCTCTAAAGTCCTCGGAAGACGAGGCAGATAAGTCCTCCAAGAATGAGGCATATATCTCTAAAGTCCTTGAACGTCGAGGTAAATTATCTCTCAAGTCCTCGAGAAGTCGAGGTAAATTATTATATAAGTCCTCATTCGGCGAGGCAAATTATATGAAGACCTCTAAAGAGGTGGATCTCAAAAGTCATCGGAAGCCAAGGCATATTATTATAAAAGTCCTCCATCAATAAGGCAGGTTTTCTTGAAGTCCTCTATTGACGAGGCTAGATTATCTCTAAAGTCCTCGGAAGATAAGGCATATTATTATCTAGGTCCTCGAAAAGTCGAGGGAGATTTATTAATAAAGACCTTCTAGAGAGTCAAATTTCTTAGTCCTCAACAGTCGAGGCAGATTATTATATAAGTTCTCGAAAATCGAGGCAGATTATATAAGACCTCCTGACGAGTTAGATTTCTTAGCCCTCGACAGTCGAGGCATATTATTATCTAAGTTCTCGAAAAGTCGAGGCAGATTTATTATTAAAGACCTCCTGGCGAGTCAGATTTCTTAATCCTCGACAGTTAAGGCAAATTATTATATAAGTCCTCGAAAAATCGAGGCAGATTATTATATAAGTCCTCGAGAAGTCGAGACAGATTATTATATAAGTCCTCGAGAAGTCGAGGCAGATTATCTAAAACCTCCTAGCGAGTCGGATTTCTTAGTCCTCGACAATCGAGGTATATTATTATCTAAGTTCTCGAAAAATCGAGGCAAATTTATTATTGAAGACCTCCTGATGAGTCAGATTTCTTAGTCCTCGACAATTGAGGCAAATTATTATATAAATCCTCGAGAAGTCAAGGCAGATTATATAAGACCTCCTGACGAGTCGGATTTCTTAGTCCTCAACAGTCGAGGCATATTATTATCTAAGTCCTCGAAAATTCGAGGCATATTTATTCTCGAAGACCTCCAGATGAGGTAAATTTCTAAGTCCTTTATTAGTGAGGCATGTTTTCTGTAAGTCCTTGATGAGCGAGGCCAGTTTTCTCTAAGTCCTCGGTCAACGTGGCAAGTTATCATATGAAGACCTCAGTAAGAGAGGTGAATTTCTAATTCCTCCGTGAGAGAGGTAGGATTTATCTAAGTTCTCCCACGAGCGAGGCAAAATATCCAAAGTCCTCCCAAAGAGGCATAATAACTTGTTGAGACTAGCTTAAAATACCGACGAGGCAACTCCCTATAAGAAAGGGAAAAGGCCAAACTAAGTCCAGGCGAAAGTCCAAAAGGTATTAAGACCTAGCAAGTCCAGGCAAAATTCCAAAAGGCACTAAAGACCTAGTTCGGCTAGGTAAAAGCCCTTTATCAACGAGGCAGATTTTATAAGTCCTTGGTCAGTGAGGCATATTATTCAGAGTCCTCGTTTGACGAGGCACATTATCTAAATTCCTCTGTAAGTGAGGTAGGATTTCTCTAAGTCCTCATGAGTGAGGTAAGTTTTCTTGAAGACCTCTAGATGAGGTTGATTTCTAAGTCCTCAATGGTCAAGGTAGATTATTATTTAAGTCCTCATCTAGTGAGGCAAAGTATACAAGTCCTCAATCAACGAGACAAACTATCTGAAGACCTCTATCATGTAGTGGGGGGCTTCGCCAATTATTTAAGCCCAATCAGAGAAGCCTATCAGGCGAAGACCTCTAATGGCGAAGCCTATTAGGCGAAGATCTCTGATAGCGAAGCGAAGGTCCAAATCCTTCGGCAAAGCGAAGCTCTAAAAGTCTTTGGCAGACAAACCAGCTTATATAAAGATCTTTGTCAGCAAGATGATGAAGCATTTTATCTGTAGATATCCTTCAGCGAAGCGAAGCTCTAAGGTCCTCGATTAGTGAGGCATATATTATTATATTATTACTTAAGCCTTCGATTGACGAAGCATTTTATCCAAAGACCTTCCTTCGACTGACGAAGCAGTCTATCCGGATACCTCTCAGTTAGGCATGTTATTTACTAAGATCTTCCTCAAAAAGGCATATTATATGAAGACTGGAAAATTCAAAGACTTGGAGCTATATGGAATCTATAAGACCACACCATGATGTGGCAATCATACAGTTCGTATCTCTGTTCAGACATCAAGCCACCTTCAGACCGAGCTCCTCAGCTCGCATCATCATTCAGGCACCCAGCTGCCTTTAGGCCGAGCTCTTCAGCTCGCATTATCATTCAGACACCCAGCTGCCATCAGACCAAGCCTCTCAACTCGCATTATCATTCAAGCATCCAGCTGCCTTCAGATCGAGCTTCTCAGCTCGCCTTGTCACTCAGGCACATAGTTGCCTACATATCGAGCTTTTCAGGTCGCCATCTCCATTCAGGCATCAGTTGCCATCATATCAAGCTCCTGCACTTGCCTCCTCGTTCAAGCATCTAGCAGCCTTTATGTTAAAGCTCACCAAATGCAGTCAAATTGGTAATTTCATCTACAACACATATGAATCACAAACAATGAGCTACTCCCTTAGCCTTCTCTTCGATACGCTCGATCAGACTAGGGAGTAGGGGGCTTCTGATGAGGACCAAAAATGATCTTCAATAGGTAGAGGACACGCGTCCATAGGAGTTCCTACTCTCCCCTATAAAAGATAAAGGAAATGTAAAGAGAAAGAATTCTCACTCACTATTCTCTCTCTCCTCTCCATACTCTCACACTGACTTGAGCAACGAAGGCTCCCCTGGGGGATTGATCCTTTTTTTTTTTCTGTTCACAGGTCCTACCCTAAGCTGAACCCTCCATCAATAACACCGAGTGATTTATGACCCATCAAAAACTATTCATATGAAATTATTTGTGAAATTATCAAAACCATTCATGTTGACGTCAATGGCATAAATCATAAAAATATGACTTATTTTATGTGTAATTGGATTTTGAATTTTACTTGATAGCTCTATTGAGTCATAATTCTGATAATAGCAATTTTATATATAGTTGTAAACCTAACTGTAAATACAAAATAAATAGATATATGCAATGATGGAGTTAGAGTTGAGGAGTTATGGTCCCACTAATTTCTAAAATATAAAAATTATAGGTATAAATTATAAAAATTGGCTATATATTATATTTGATCTTTTTATTTTAAGTGAAATTTTTTTTTAAATATGTAGAAGTTTGTTTAATTATATATCATTTAATGTAAATTATAATTTAAAAAATTTTACCCTGTAAAAAAAATTTTAGACTCCATGACTAGATATATGAATTGAGTTATTCCGATTTAAATTTCATCTTCCATCCTTAAAAAAGATAAAAAAAAAAAAAAAAAAATTATAATAGTTAGTGATTTAAATTTCCCGTTAATAGATTTAAAAAAAAAAAAGAATGAAAACTTTTATAATATCTTTTTTTATTTACATGTAACAGGCTGTGAACAACATTCACCTTTTACTTTGGGCAGAGCTGGAGAGCTTTATTTGGAGACCTAAAACCCTAAACCCAACTCCCTCTCCATATCAGTTCAAAAGAAAGAAAGGGAATAAAAAAAAATCTCCCTCTATATATCAGGAAACCAGGTAAAGTAATTTGCTTTCTTCGTATATATATATATATATATACAGTAACAAATGTGCAATCAAAATCATTGAGAACCCATTAAAAGCCTTTTCTTTTTCTTGTGTAATGACAATTAAATTTGATGTGCATATCAACTGTTTGATGAAAATCCTGATAAGAATTCAATTTATTATATGGATTGGTACTCACACTCAAATACATACAAGTAGCTAGACTTCTTGTTATCATTCTTGTTTTAATTTTTGTCTTTTTCATTCAGATTCAAATTAGTTGTTTGAATCATGGTTTCATTCACCAAATTTAATGTATATTATTCTTACAACTATTGCTTTTTGATTGCAAGACTGCATTTTTTATGCTACTCTCAAGAAATGTTATTTGACACTCTGTTTGCATTGTAAAATCCTAAACCATGAGGTGATTGTATTCTTTTTCTTTGATTGAAGAGAATCCTTCTTGGGTTATACTCCCCTTAAAGAATGGTTGTATTTACTGGAAATTATATTTGAAAACTTAGCCATAAGGTGCTGCTTGGTCATTATCATGATATTGTTTTGAGCTCTATGTTTACACCTTCACCTACAGATTGTTTTCATATAAATTTGTTGTGTAAATGCTAGTGTCATCATGGAAAATGAGAAAAAAGCTGAGCTTGAGAGTTTTTTAAAAGTTCTTCCCCCAATAGAATTTTGCTGCGTCTATGGTTCATCTCTCCATCCAAATAATCATGACAAGGTTTTTGTCCCCACACCTTCTCTAGAGTGATTTCTTTTATTACTTGTGTTTTGTAACATGTATAAATTTAATACCATTTGTGAACTTGTGCTTTTTAGTCATCCATGATAGATTATATTTTTGGTGTATCAGATCCCCGACAATGGCATTCTGAGGTAGAGATTAAAGTTTAAACATATATTCATCTCATATCCTCCCTTCTTGGAACTAATATAGCTCACTCTATTGTTTTATTTATCACATTGTTAAGAATCTGAAGTTGAATGGAGACCACTATGCTTCATGGATGGTGCACCTTGGTGGGGCAAAATTGGTGTGTTCCTCTCTCTGTCTCTTTTTTATTATCTTATCTCTGAGACTATAATTTCGTCATTATGCTAGATAACTGAAGTTGCAGATGAGATTGGTGTTGGAGTGCACTTCAATCCATTCATAACATGCAATGAAAAGGTATTCATTAACTTTCCAATAGATTGAGGAATGAAATCTGTTTACACGTGACCTTGGATTCCATTTATCTTGTTATCCTTTGGCATGTTGTTATTGATCACGGCATGTTATCCATCTATCAGTAATATCATGTAACTTCTCATATGTAAGCAATTACTGACAGATGCTCAAATATGGGGTTGTTAGAATGCATGACTTGGTTCAGGACATACTGAATTGGGAGAAATTTTACTTGAGTGGTCGTCTACAAAAACCAGTATGTCTTCCCTTTTTTTGGTGTATCTTTATATTTTTTTATATTAATATTGTTGCCTAATTCTTTTTTCTGAAGTCTGTAACCAATTCATGATTGAACTTGTTATATTAAATATTATTTCGTATTTATATGAGCTGATGAAATACTCTTTAGATTTGCAACTTGCAAATAGGTCATATTGTTCATAAATAGCATAGAGGCTTGGCTCAGTAAGTGTGGCTGTTGAACTCATTCAATAAATGACACCTGGTTGTGATATTCTTCCAAGTCCAGCAGCATCTTCTATTATTCAGTGCTTAAACTTTCTTTTTATCAATTGCCTTTAGTGAGTCGATGGATATCTACCACTAAAACATTTATTTTG
This sequence comes from Vernicia montana, assembly GCA_949750685.1. NCBI lineage: Eukaryota > Viridiplantae > Streptophyta > Magnoliopsida > Malpighiales > Euphorbiaceae > Vernicia > Vernicia montana. Next base: position 19,155 of record CATKHJ010264405.1, on the reverse strand, counting down.
TAATAAAAAAATCAGTCAAGACTCTATGTTGATCTTTTTTATGCCTTTGCTTCTCAGATATTGCTTGCTATTAGTGTCCACACTTCCTCTCCACCCTCTTTGCTAGTTAATTATGTCATATCATTTGCAATTATCATCATTAATGAAATTTGGTTCACTCAGGTTCACATACTAGTGGATAATTTGGATATTGGAAATATAAACTCTGTCAATCTAAGGGCTGCACTTTCTGCTGCTCTCCTTCTTTTACCATCCAAATTTACTGAGGTTTGTTTCTTTTTCATTCTCACCATTTTACAAAATAACAAGATCATCATTCTTTTCATTCTAATGCAGGAAGATCTGTATTCCAAAATATGTAGCCTCTCATATATGGGCGACTTGCGCATGCTTTTTGCGGAGGACAAAAATAAGGTAAAGTTTCATCATAGGGTATGATAATGTTGTATGCAATCAATAAGTTGAGAAATTGCTGTTCTCAGAGTTTATTGGCTACTTTCGGCTTAAAATATGCGTTGCCAAGCTGTAGCAATGCCCTCGATCATATGTTAGGTACCAAGGGTAGTCCTTTGTAATCTAAATTATTGGTTTGAGCTGCCATAATAGGAGTTTATGATTCATGAGGTCCAGGTTTCACCTCCACTCCATCAATTTGCTCCCTTTTCTTTTTCAAAATTGAAATTAGTTCATCGCGACATTTTCTCTATGGAACATTTGCATTTTTTTTTTTGTTTTGCTGTGATATTATCAGTTGTCACCTGGCTAAAGTTGGTGGATGGTCAACTTGTTTTCTCATTAGTATCAATGTGCCACAGGTAAAGAAGATTGTACAAGGGCAATTTGGTCTATTCCAATCAATGTATAAACCATTTCTCAAAGAATATGAGGCCAAAGAGTTGCTAAGATTCTCATCATTCAATGGTCACCAGGAAAATATCTCTCAGGTCTTTTAAGATTCCTGAATTCTCAATTGAAAGCTTGTCCATTTTTGTATCCTTCATTGGAGTTCTCTATTTTCTGAGAGCTCACAATGTAATCAGTTGTTGATCAGATAATTAAGAATCTCTGGCCTTTAACACACTCATTGTATCTTCTTAATGTAAATAAAAACTTGATATCCTGTTTCTTTTTATTTTGGTTTTGTTTTTTGCATGATTTTGGAAGCTGTCTGCAATAGTGTTTTATCCAATATATTATGGAAGCTTTTGTTTCTGGTTTATAAAGCTTCTTCATATGTATTCATGTAATGCAGTATTTCATGGAAGCAGTAACTTCTCAATGTTTTTAGGTGGTTCTAAGTTATGCAGCACTAGTATCTTTGCAACAAGTTAAAGTACTTTTACTGAATTAAAGGCTTCTTTTGGGTATCTTTGGGATCCTTTAGACTTCTTACTTGCATGCTTTAGGATGTATTCTAAACTAATCGCTATTTTTAAGCTTTTGGGAATTCACACGCTAAAATAATTCAGTGATTCTTGTTTATGGCATATGTATGTTGGCTGCACAATTTTTTATACTTGCATGCATATCCATGCTTTACTAAGTCACTTCTATCTGCATCTAGAAATCCTTATGCATTCAAGTCTCTTAAAATCAGGACTGTGGTTTGCCAGTGACTCGTTCTCTTGTTCATGCTCTTCCCCCACTAGTCAGAAGCAAAATGGGAATGAAGCTAGGAGAGGAAAAAGTGCTGACTGATTCTGGTATGAGCCTTTTTTTTTTCTTTTTTGGTAGGGATTTAATAGACTGAATGGTACTCAAATTCTTTATTTTTATTACAGTATCTGACCCCTCAAAAGTTAGTGTTCTGCAGCTAATGTAAAACATGATATAGATATGTAGAGGGCAAGGCTGTTCCCAACTATATTTTCTAACTTGACTTGCAAATTTTTCACTTTTAACCTCAATGTGAATGTTCAATAACATAATTTTGTACCTTAAATTTTCAGGTCGAGTTTTACACAATGTCATGATTGGTTCAAGAGAAGAGGCTGCAAAATGTATGCAGAGGGTTCTAAGGCGTACTGTCATGGTTTCTAGTGTAAGGCAAGCTGTCTCTGGTCTCCTGGCTGCAGGTGGTATTAATGCCACTAGATATCTTGCTAGTAAAGTGCAAAAGGCTTGGCAATCATGGACATGATATTTGCACATATGTATAATTCTTTCTTTTCCTAATTTTTATAAATACCTTGAAATTAGTTGGGCTAGAAAAAAGTAGTAATGTATGCAGAGGTACTGAATCCAGAATGTAGTGGATATATAGCAAATGCTATAAGTGCAAGTTTTGTATTTCTAATCCTTTTTCAAACTTAATCGAGGAGCTATTTCAAAAAAAATAAAATAAAATAACTTAATAGAGGAGCAATTTGTGGTTTTGGGTTTGTGGGGATAGGAATGAGGAATGGTTAAGTTATTACTGCTATGTATGCTATGCATTGGTATACTAATTGATTTGGTGCAATGAGCAAATAATAAAGTGCTGCAACACTTGATTTTTCCTATATTTTTTTGTTCATATTCCAAATGAATTGTAATGTTGAAACAAAGTTAATCACTATTTAGCAAATGATTTGAAATTTGAATGTCAAAAAACTAAGAAAAATTCAACATTTGTAGCATTTTATCATTGGTTCAACATACCAAGTATGCTAAATAATTACTCTATTCGTTTCAAAATATTCATCATTTTAGAAATTGTTTTTTTATTTTAAAATATCTATCATTTTAAAATTCATGTTTTATCTGCTTACTGTTGTGTATGTTATGCATTGGTATACTAATTGATTTAGTGCAATGAGCAAATAATAAAGTGCTGCAACACTTTATTTTTTCTATATTTTTTTTGGAAAAATCCAACATTTGTAGCATTTTATCGTTGGTTCAGTGCACCAAGTATGTTAAATAATTATTCTATCCGTTTCAAAATATCCGTCATTTTAAAAATTATTTTTTTGTTTCAAAATATCTATCGTTTTAGAATTGTAAGAAAGTATTTATTATTTTTTTTCAATTTTACTCTCTTTTTATTTTTCCATTAAATATTTGCTTTTATTTCTTCACATTAAAATAGAGAAATGATATTTTAATCTTTTTATTTTGAAATTGTGATAATTTAATAATTTTTTTAATATATGTATCAAAATTTTAAATGATAAATATTTTAAAACCAAGAGAGTATTTTTTTAAGCTGTTTTTTCAATTGTTTTAGAACCAGAGATATTGACTAAGCATGGCTGTGTTTTCTACAAGTCAATTTTGCCAGTCTATTATTAGTCTTAACAGGCATTGAAATGATTGGCCAGCTATGTAGTTTTCGTGGAAAAAATACACAAAGCAACGCAATGGCACTTATATTTCCACTTGAGTCATTGTGTGACCTTTGATTTTTAGCCTTCGAAAATGCTAGTTTTTTTTTTTTGTCAAAGCTTCGAAAATGCTAGTTGCAGCTACGTCTACACTGATTACAACATCCAAGCCATTGATAGATGTGGGCACTACGTGTTCCTGAGGTGAGACCCCACATCAATCAATGGCTCAGATGCCATTGTCGCTACTTCTCTGCACAGCGAATTTGAATCTTTTGTTGGATAAGATTCATATGAATAGAATAGAATAGAATAGAATGATATATATGGCAATTGTAAATGTTGAAATTAAATACACGATGCTTTTATTTTCTATACAATGACGTTTTCTAGTTTTTTTTTCCCCATAACTCATATCCCATCCTTTAATGGAATTATCTCGAACGTGATAATTTCTAAGCATATAGAATTAGTGGCCATATACTTGTTCATAGGTTAGCCTAGGCTTAGAAAATATCAATTTTTTTAAAATTTATGTCTATTCGACTCTTAATTTTCTTTACAAATTGAGATTTGCAGCTTAATAATTTTATACTCATCGAGACTAACATTCAATTTTTGAATTTACTGATTTAAAAAATATAATAATAATTAAATTTAACGTTTTAAGATTTAACAATTTAAAATTATAATTAAAATATTAAAAACTAAAATTTATAACCGTCAACGTTTCATCTTTCAAAATATTGGCTGTTAATCGTTAGTATGCTAAGTAGTTGCTAATCGTTTGTATGCTGATTGCAACCACTTATCCAAACAAGCCTTAACGTTAGATCGCTGGCAAAGAAAAAAGGGTGATTGCAATGTTAAATAATATGATAATTTTCAGTCTCACGGAGGTAAAATGGTGATTGATGGCAGCTTAAACGGCACGTTGAATGGAGACAAAGACAAGGTTAAGTCGATAAAGGTGAAAGCCAATGGAAATTAATACCATTTTTTAGGAAAATAACATTATCTTGTAATTTTCAATCATAAAGAACGTGCAAGAAATTTTAAAAAAAATGGAATCATCAGTCTTCACACGAAATTACAAAGCAAGTAGGCCATTTTAATAGTACGATTAAGATTTTTCTCTCTGAGAACATATAGTTGTACATAATTGGCTGCAATTCATTAACACTAAAAGCCAAGAAACTGTGGACCACTCGAGTGCTAAAGACAAGTCTGCATTTTGTTTGAATCTCCATTGTCAACAGCTGTACAGGATCTCATAAGGGATATAGATTCAGTGATCAATATATTGATAGAATCTGCATATGATAATTATAGCTAATATTAATAGTTTACACCACAGTTCTTTGCAATACCAGAGAATTAAATAAAAGATTCCATGGGAGAAGAGGGTTCTCAAGTCCAACCCAGAAGTTATTGGAGATTCAGCAAACAAGATTTCTTACCAGAAGAATCATTTCAAAGCTGGAGTAACTATCTTTCTGCATTAGCACAGACAGGTTCTCGTTTCAAGGACCGTCTCATAAGTCGATCAGAAGATGCTAATGAGATTGGAGAACTCCGGAAACAAAGTGAAAATGACATGAAACGGTGCCTTACCTGGTGGGATCTCACTTGGTTTGGATTTGGTTCAGTTATTGGAGCCGGCATCTTCGTGCTAACTGGTCAAGAAGCCCATAAACATGCAGGACCAGCCATTGTGTTGTCCTATGTTGCTTCTGGAGTTTCAGCAATGCTATCTGTTTTCTGCTACACAGAATTTGCAGTTGAAATCCCTGTGGCAGGTGGATCGTTTGCTTACTTACGAATTGAATTAGGCGACTTTGTGGCATTCATAACAGCAGGAAATATATTACTTGAGAGCATTGTTGGCGGTGCAGCAGTTGCCAGATCATGGACTTCCTACTTCACAACTCTTTTGAACCGTTCTCCCAACTCTCTCCGCATCCATACAAATCTAAGAGAAAATTTCAATCTGTTGGACCCAATTGCTGTCGGGGTTTTAGTGATTGCTGCAACAATAGCAATGATCAGCACAAGGAAAACTTCACTCTTCAACTGGATAGCAACTGCACTTAATTTTTCAGTAATTTTGTTTGTGATAATTGCAGGGTTTGCTCATGCCAACACTTCCAATTTGACCCCATTTTTGCCTTTTGGAGCTGAAGGGATTTTTAAAGCAGCTGCAATTATTTATTTTGCCTATGGAGGATTCGACAATATAGCCACCATGGCAGAAGAAACAAAAAACCCATCAAGAGACATACCATTAGGACTGCTTGGATCAATGTCAATCGTTACTGTGATATACTGCTTGATGGCACTTTCACTAAGTATGATGCAGAAATACACAGAGATAGATGAAAATGCGGCTTACTCTCTTGCATTTCAGAGTGTAGGGTTGAATTGGGCGAAGTACCTGGTAGCGCTTGGTGCTCTTAAGGGGATGACCACTGTTCTTCTAGTAGGGGCACTTGGTCAAGCACGGTATACCACTCATATTGCACGAGCCCACATGATTCCTCCTTGGTTTGCTCTTGTCCATCCAAAGACGGGAACACCAATAAATGCCACACTTCTGATCACCATTGCAAGTGCTCTCATAGCTTTATTCTCAAGCCTGGATGTCTTGGCTAGCTTGTTATCGCTGAGTACCTTATTTATCTTCATGATGATGGCTGTTGCACTTCTGGTGAGGAGATACTACGTCAGAGAAACCACTCCACGAACAAACCTCTTGAAGTTAGCTGCCTTTCTGCTGATTATTGTTGCATCCTCCATGGGGACTTCGGCTTATTGGGGACTGAAGCCCAGTGGGTGGATTGGATATGTCATTACTGTTCCTTTTTGGTTCCTCGGGACTGTGGGGATACACATGACTCTACCTCAGCAGAGAACACCAAAAGTTTGGGGAGTTCCACTTGTTCCATGGCTTCCATCCTTGTCAATTGCAATAAACATATTTCTCATGGGATCTTTGGGTGCACAGGCTTTTATAAGATTTGGGATCTGCACAATTGTAATGTTGCTTTACTATGTTTTCTTTGGTCTCCATGCAACTTACGACATGGCCCATCAGCAACAGAAGCCAGAATCATTTGAAATGAAGGATGACAACATTACAGCAAAAGAACCTTGAACCATTGTTCTCCGTCGCCCCACAATCCCCACTCCTCATTTAAGATACATTCTGAAATTAATAATCTGAAGCACATATCAGATTATTTCCAACATTTAAATAATACTTGTAGCTGTTCAATGGAAGAAGAAATTAGTATCCAGTTAAATTCACATGCCAATTGTGTTTATTTTATATACAATAATAGAAAACAACCTCAGAAAAATAACATAATGGAATATCAAGGCACCCTAACAACCACAATATTATCTTCTTTACTCACTCTCGTAAGGCAAAATTCAGCCTTCTTAACCTAAACTTCCCTTCTTAAAACCAAATTAATTAAGCATAATTGCAATCCAACCTTCTGCAATAAGATACATATTGAGAAAAACATTTTGAAGAGAGCTTCTTCATACCACTAATCACGTCAACACCTCCTAAACTCTATTACTGAGATGGATAAGATCCATAAACATATTCTAGTCCACCAAATGCATTTCCTAATGCCTATCTCCATCCTACTTCAAAAGCCCATTCATCAGAATTTTATAGCCCAAAGATTACATCATCACATTGTGTACTGCTGTAGTAATTTTCAAGAAGGGTTTTTGATTGAAAATGCTACAGGACCAAGTGTTTCAGTGATAAGGAGTATTTATGACTTTATTTTCTATTGGGAGGCATTTAGAAATTAAGCCTTCCTGAAAATTAAAATAAATAAATCCCTAACATTTACACTCTGTTAGCTACAACTGAGATCAATAAATACTAAGAATAATTTTTAATATGTCAAGTAGTGGCAGACCTATGTTCAACATAAAACAGATAACAGCAGAGTAGCATTTTGTCCCTACTAAAACAACAAGAAGACGGCAACAATTTACTTTACAAATAGCAAATTCTATCATTACAAAATTCCATTACATAAAAATATGTCTAACTATTCAAAAGATAGAGGAAGGTTTGTGTATTTCAGCAATACAATAGGGGAAGTATGTGTTTCTTATCCAAATAATGATAAATATCATTTTCTGTCTTCTCCATCATGCTTGCTTATTTCCATTCAAGTAAACCTGCACAACCTTAGAACAACATATTTCAACAAGAAAAAAACAGATAGGCTTTAATGCCTCTATGAATGAAAAAAAAAGGAAAATACAATATTAGATGGATTAAAATGCTTTTCTTTGAAATCAACAAACACTAACAGAAAAAGAATGTTAGTTAAATTCTATGGGCACGAGACAAAATGCATCCAGTATTAGGCTCATCTACCCCCTAATTTGAGAATGTACCATCTTGGGGTTGTAAAACAAGCCAAATGCCAATCTTTATCAACTTCATGCATCTGAAAAAAGTATAAGAATTCAAAAGCCAAGTTGTAGATATATCATCTTCAAATGCACTGATAACAGAGTCAATTTGCGTAGGATGAAATCTTCATTTTGTCTCCACTAATTTTGAACCTTTCAAAACAACCACCATTCCCATTCTGCATAAGTTCTTAACTATGAAAAGTTCATTTTTAGAAACTCCCCAAATACATTCACATAAACAGAAACTTAGAACAGATTAATCTGTGTTAAAAAGTTCCAGTACTTGATTGAAAAAAATAATAATAAAGTTGGACTCACTTGGCAAATTGTATAAAACCAAAGACCCCTCATGAAATTATCACTAATTATTTATCTTTAGCATGTTATACACAATCTTCTCCACGAAGTTGTTTGTTTTTAACATCAAAGTATCCCCATGGAGCAGTTTATATTGATGTGCATAAATAGTTTGAGTACTTGATCAAGAAAAATAAATGTTGAGGACTTGATTAGAAAATATTTCAAAGTTCAAGGACTCCCCAAGAAATTATCCCTATTTATTTATCTCTCACATGCTATATTCTATCTTGTCTAATAGTTCGTATCACGAATTGTGCTAAACATTTTTCCTTAAATATATCTTTTGGAAATATAGCCCACAATTAGAAGACAGCTCCATATGCTAGATAGGAACAAATGCATTCTCTAATGAGCTTCACCTGCACATTCTGCAAGCCCTGCTTATCTTGGAATTGATTAATCTGTGGCATAACAAGGAAATAGTATATTGGCATGCAAATATACATAAGTAAAAGTATGTATGTGTACATGCATTCATATATGTATATATATAGTTATTGACCAAAAATGACATGTTATTTGAGTCCAATTAAGCCTGCACAGTAAAAGCTTAAAAGATATATAGGCATACGTAAAGAATCAACAATATAGGTTGCTCCAACACTTGTCAATCACTGCCTGAATCTTCTTAGGTTTACATAACTCTTGAATAACTCTTGCCCAAGTAGAGGCTTTTGGTGGCAATAACTTCTGCAGCATCACTTCTACAATCTTGGAAGCACCTGATATTCTCTGTCTCTTTAATAGGCGAACCACAAGCTCATCTAGAAACTCCCTCCCATCTTGAGATGGGTCTAGTTTTTCTCGTAGCATTCTCAAGAATATGTTGCATGTAATCAAGTCAGGATCACATCCCTGATTTAGCATTCTATTTAGAAGATCAACAGCTTGAGAAATGCTACTCTGCTTGCATAAAGCATTGAAAAGTATGTTATATGTGACCACATCTGGTTGAGAATCAGGTTCCAAACAAAGCATCTCATTATAAAGTTTCAAAGCTTCTCCTATTATGCCAGCATCACAAAGGCCATGAATCATTGAACCATAAGCCACAACATCAGGCCTACATCCTTTTCCCAACATTTGTGCCCATACCACCATAGCCTCCCTGAGCTTCCCATCCTTGCATAGCCCATGAATGAGTATACTGTAACAAACCTCATTCTGGGTGCAATTATTCTTTGCCATGTTTCTCCACACTTCAATGGCTTTATGACTATTGCCTGTCCCAAAGAATCCCTTCATCAAGGAGCTATAAGTGAAAGCATTGGGTCTACAACCCTTACTCACCATATCAGAAAGAATTTCCATTGCTTCATCTGGCTTTCCTTCTCGACACAAACCATCTATAAAAGCACTGTATAGAATAGTGTTGAGATGACATCCTTTTTCTATCGATTCTTTGAACAATTTCATGGCCTCTTGAGACTTTCCCTCCTTAAATAATCCACTAATTAGCACTGAATAAACATACTCATTCCCATGATAGCCTCTTTCTTCCATCAAAACTAACACGCGAGCCCCATCAAGAGCTCTTCCTTGCTTAACTAGCCCATTAATGATTGTCCCATATGTGACTTCATTAGGCACACACTTACTCATCACCATCCGATCCAAAAGACTAAGTGCTTTATCTAATTTCCCCTTTAAGCACAAACCATGAATAAGTGTGTTATATGTCACTGCATTAGGAACACAACCTTTAAGAAACATATTGTCAACAAGTTTCGTCACTCGTGCTAAATCACCCTTCTTGCATAACCCATTAATCAATACATTAAATGTAACTGGACTAGGAAAACACCCCTCAATTTGCATCTCATCTAATAGAGAAACTGCCTCATCAATCCTATCCTCTTTGCAAAGTCCATCCATCAATGTACAATAAGTGTAAGCATCAGGAGTACATTTCCTAACTGGCATCTCTCTAAATGCCTCAATCGCATTATCAACCAATCCTAGCTTACACATAGCCTTAATAATCAAATTAAAGCTAAGTACATTAGGTGATATATTCAAATGTTTTGCACCAACAAAAAAATTATAAAACTCCAAAGCACGATCATAAAGACCGCCTTGTATAATTACATTAAGTACTGAATTAAATGACTTGACTGATCGTTTACACTGAAATTCACACCCCATTCTATCAAATAATTCAATGGCCTTTTCAGGTAAATGAGCTTTCCCATAAGCCTTAAACATAACAATAAAACTCTTCTCTATAAAGACTCTGTTTTCAAGTCTCATTCGATCCAAAACCTTCTCCAGCGACTTAAAATCACTCGAATTGGCATATTTTTCAATGAGGGAATAAAAAGTAGAATCACCTTGCTTGTAAGAACCCATTTTCGAGGCTGATTTGAAGATTTTATCAGATATTGGGGACTCAGGTTCACTACCATTTTCAAGATCATTATGGCTATTTTGTTCATTGGTGTTTTGGGGTTCAGTTCCAATAGTTTTATTCGATGGAATTGAAAGAACTGAAAATTTTAAATGCATAGAATAAAAAGGGAACTTACTGAGGCTCATAAAGAAGTTGTTGTTCACATGGTTGAGGCCCTTGAGGATGGTGCTGTTGTATAGAAGACATTTTGGCATGGGAAACAAAAGGGTTTCCTTTGTGGGTACTTGCAGCTATGGATTTGGAGAAAGAGAGCAAATATCTAAACAACCATGAACAAAATGAAAGCACGGAGCCTGGGTACTATTCATAGCAGCTATTTGCCTGAAATTTCTTATCTTGTGTTGTTTTGATTGTTTGTCACGAGTTGTGGAAGTCTCTGTATATACCGGTGGCTGTCAACGGCAGTCAATGAGGCGGCCGTGTTCGTCCGGAGTGCGGCGGGCTTAAGAAAATCAAACAAGGATGATGGAAAGTATTCTCTGGTGGTAAAACGGTGTCGTCTGTATTCTAAAAAAGATGGCTGTGGTTAAGCGCGCTTGCTTCAATTTCTTTTTGTAAATTCTGATTTTTTTTTTTATTAGAACATTTGTAAAATTATATATATATATATATATATATATATATATATATATATTATGGTAATTTACGATTTAATCCCTGAAATTTACCTAAATTAATTACTTGATTCTTGCAATTTGAGAAATGAGTTCTTTAATTCTTGATGTTTCATTCTGTTACAATAATTGGTCTTTCCGTTCAAATTTCTTCAAAATTTCGTTAAAAATAATTAAAAAAATAAGAAAATAATTATTAATACCTAAAATATCCCTACCTTTCATTTAAGTCGGACAAAATTATTTCGATCACCAACAATTTTTCTGATCAAATTTGAGCCTCCAACAATCATCAACAAATAAAAAAAAACGAGTAAAAAAAAATAGAAACAAATCGAGAACCGAGAGAGAGAGAGGAGAGAGAAAAATGATATGCAACCCCGATCCACACACTTCCGGCGACTTCTATGTGACACCGTCGCCGCCACCGTGAAGTCAGGCAACCAATCAGCCATTCTTCAGAAAATCATCGCAAACCGCCACCAGACAATAGCGCAATTGCCGATTGAAGCAGCCGACCACCAAAAACTTTCGACGTCATTTTTTACTTTTCCAGAGCTCATTTCCCCAACTTTTTTACATGGTTGAAATCCTCTCTTCCCCATCTACTTTTTTGGTACCCATATTGCCCTCGATCTGTCACCGGAAAGATAGATCAAAAAAGCCATTGTCGTTGTTCCTTTAGGTCTCTCTCTTTGGGTTTGAAACACCCATTTTTTGAGTCTTTCTCTCTCACATCTTCAATGCAGCCATTGAAATAGATTTGTTTGTGAATTGGGTATTGATTCAGGTGGAGATTGATTCGCAAGCTGTAGTCAATTTGATCCTCAAACCTCCTAACCACCTTACTTCTCATTGGTTTCTTGTGCAAAATATTAGACATTTGTTAAGAATGGAATGGGAAGTCACGGTTCAGTATATCAACATGAAAGCTAATAAAAGTGCAGATTATTTAGCAAAGCAATCCTTGGACAAGCCTCTTAGATCTTCAATTTTAAGGGAGTGTTGCGCAATTTCTGCAAGTGTACAGGTCGTGTACAAGTAATAGTATATGAGTGGAGTGTCGATTTCACAGGGAATGTGTTGTCAAGTACCAAAATTATAATTATTCTATTATTTAAAATATCTATTTTAAGAATTTATATTTTAAGGTAAACTAAAATTAATTCAAGTAATTGAGAATTAATTTAAAATATTATTTAAGGTCTAGGATTTAGAGTTTATCAATTGATTACTTATGATATCTCTATATCCTCTAGATTAGGTTATTCTTGTTGGAATTAATGATTAGATTTTCCTAAGTTAAATGGTGTTCTCTCTCAAGATACATTACAAGTATTCATGTTAATCGTATATCTACTCTCGTGATCACAAGTAATTAACACAAACTCATTAAGCATTATGAAATTCTTTTTAACAATCACAAAAGAGTATTCTTATTTCTAAGCAATACATACCCTAGGCCAATTATCTTAATGAACTAACATTGTGTTTCCATTCTCGTTTGTAATATCCAAGGTTTCCATAGCCTATTAGGGTTATGAAAATGATATAGAATATAAATTCTATAGATAGTACATTATAAAATTTGATAATGGGAATAAATAAGATCTTTCTAAGTTTTGAATGTTAAGTGCATTGTTGAATGTTTTTAATAAGTGTATGTATTTTTATAGATTTAATTAAATTGAAAGGAGTAATGTATCAATTGTTATAGGGTATATGATGATATGGGAAAGTGAGAATTAATATGCTAATGAAAAGGAACAAAAGAAAGTTACGAAAAATTTTACGATCGAAAAATGGCTCGGGTGGGCTTATAACTAGGCTTTTAGATTTCCAAGCCCAATCCAAGTAATGGCTAGCCCACTAATGCACAAAATTTATAGAATTTAGTTTTTATTTAGTTTAGAAATCATAATTAGAAATAAGATGGTGGAAGAGTTGAAGTTGCTAAGTTACATTTTCCAAATCACCAAAGTTGACTAAAAGTCAATTACTTGAACCAATTGACTTCTTCATTTTCTCTACAATGAAGACCAAGTTCATTTTATTTTATTCACACCCTTATCATCTATGCATAGTCACTATAACACCTAAGGAAGATCAAGACCATTGGTCTTAATTAAATCATGACCATTTATGTTGATTCAATCATAGCCATTTGATTGTCAAAGTTGAAATCACCACCATTCAAGTTAGTAACATATAAGCCAAATTTTGTCCAATTTCCCTCACTTTGTGCCGTGCCATCCAAAAAGAAGAAAGAAAACAAAATTTTCTCAAAACACTAAACGTTTCAACTTGTTCTTGTTCCAAGGATAGTAAACTAAAAATTTGCTAAGGTAAGAGTTAGTGCTTAATGATTCCTTTCATGATTTCAAGTATGGATTTGGTGTGTGATAGTAGTTATTTCTTTTTCTTTTCATTTCTATGGTTTGGTGAAGATAAGGGAAATTAAGGGGGACTTATTTTATATGTCTTTTGATAGATTATACAAATTAAAACTTGAAATTGAAAGATTAACAAGTGAAAGTAAGCATAAAAGGCATGAAACTCATTTTAGCAAATTTTTCCTTTATGGTTCGGCCTATTCAAGATTTATGGGGGGTAAGTGTTTTAAATTAATTTTAATGATATCTAAGATCATTTGAGGTGTAGAAAAGTGGATTGGAAGTGTCAAATTGAATTATGATGATTTTATGCAAAACTTGAAATTTTGGAGGCATAATTGATGTTATAAGAGAAGTATATGATTGGATAAATATTTTTTATGTTTGATTGATGCTATATGAGTAATATTATGTTAATTTCATGATTCAAGGATCAATTTAAGATTTGGATATGAAATTATAGATTTTTCCTAAATCACTCTATTATGGAAAAATAGGGATTTGTGAGAATTAAAGTGATTTGATTTCAAATGAATGATGAATATGAGTTATTGGAATATTAATTTGATGAATCTATGTTCAATTTAAAATTTAATTATGAAATTGATATTTTCCCCCAAATTCTAGGGTTTATGGAGTAAATTGGGGATTTTAAGATTTAGTTTGAATTAATTAAAATTGATTGGTTAATTAAGTTTGTATATGAGATAGTTTAGTGAATTCAAGATCAATTTGGAATTTGGTTGAATAAAAATGATTTTTCCCAAATTGATGGAATTGGTCTATTTAGGGATTTTGATTTTTAAGGTGTAAATTAATATCATGAATTAATAGAAAATATATTTGTTTTGATTCATGTGTGAAAAATGAAATCTAATTAAGGTATTGGAAAGGGAAAGTAATTAAATTCCTTAATTTGATTAATTGGCTAATATATATAATGTATGATTAAATGAATAATTATGTAATGTGAATATGTGTGATATTTGTTTATAGTTAAGGAAGGGAAAAATAAAGTATGATTAGTAAGGTTAAAGGGATAGAAGTTAATATTCAATTTGTGTAATGTGTTGTAGAATCAAAAGGAGAGGGTATTATTCGAGATACCGACGAATCTCGTTTTTAGTCAGCATTTAATACTATTATGAGCTAAGGAGTTTCAAGGCGAATACAAATAGTATTATATGTTTTTGTGCCTTGAATATGAGTTTTGATGCTCAATCAATTCTTATTTGAAATGCATTGCAACTCTTTGGCAAACATTATTTTTTTATTGATTATTGAGCCAAATTGAGAAATTTATTTTTTGTGACATTTGGTCAAATGAGCCTTTATTATTTTGGTCCTTTAAATATGACCAATAATGGGAACTAAATTGTTATTGATATGTTATTCATTGAATCATTTCATGAATAGAAAATATATATTGTTATAACGATTACATGATAAGATGAATACCCCTCTGATGTGGGGCAATACATCGGACCTTGTGCACAACGGTAATGGAACCCGCGGATAGGATAAGATTATCTGAACCTTAGCTGGGAAAGGTTTAATGACCCCAGTATGTATGACCCGATCAGTTGTACGTATGACTAGGCATGTGAGAGTGAGCAAGGCATAAGCCGCCACTCGTTTGATTATGGGGAAAACACACCATTTCCAAGAAAGTAAATGATTTCTGCTAAAAGTTATATTATTATTACTATAAATATGAAAATTGTTCCATAAGAACAATTTTGATTAACATCGTTGTTGTTTAAAAAGGAATTATTATTATTATTTGTAAAATATTACTCATTCTGTATTATGTACTCACTGAGCTCTGTCTCATTTCTTAGTTATTGTTTATTTTTCAGGACCGGTTGATAGGCCAGTAAGGTAAATTTCAAGTTCTAACTTTCATTTGGGAATTGCTCTGCTATTTTGATTATGTGGTATGAATGTATGTTCGGAAGTTTCACTCTAGAGCTTCATGGATTTTAAAGTCTATAATAATGTAGTAAGTAGAATTTTGCCTACATGATATGTGGTATGATAATGATATTACAGTCCAAGCATTAAGATATTTATAATCAACTGCGCTAAAATTGATGAAAAAATGGTGTTAAGTAAACAAATGAATATTTCATAAATGTTTAATGTGATATTGGATAATAAGAAATGGTAATTATAGTTTCGATTCTGGGGTAATGATAACTTGTTAATTAATTGCAGCTAATAATAAGTAATAAGGGGTTCTATGAGTTTAGGTGACCTTATGTCTCCCTATGCCCTAGGACAGTCATGGCTCAAAGACGGGTCGTGACATCGCTACTTTACACAATATCTTAATTTATACAATTAATTTCAAGCATTAAATCCTAAGAAAAAAGATTAATTCCAACAATCAAACCCAATCAATTAAATATAAATAATCATAGGCAAATAAAAAGATTACATTCAAATCTTAGAAAGATAAATTTAGCTACTTATAGTTAAAAAGGAAGAAACAATTAAATTAACAATCAATTTAATAAAAAACATAAGAACATCTTATTATTGAATTGAAGAATAAAAGTTTAGAAAGAATTCTTTTGGGGATACAGTCTTTGGCATACACGAGTTCCAAAACTTCTCTTCTCGATCAAAATTAAAAAAAAAATGAAACTAATATATATATAAATCTCTATATATATTATTTGATTGAATGATGATTTGAAAAATGGGTGGTAATGCATATTTATAGGCAACTTGTACCTTCTTTTTCCATCATCTTGCATCATTGTTTGCATCATTATTATCATGATATCATTGCTTGCATCATTATTATCATGATATCATTGCTTGCATCATTATTATCATGATATCATTCCTTGCATCACTAATATCATGACATCATTATTTCATCATTAATATCATGACATCATTACTTACATCATTATGACATCATTTTGATATGCAAAATAAATAAAATAAAATACTAAAATCATGTTATAATTTATTTATAAATTGTTAGAATTATTTTTTTTTTCAAAATAAGTAATAATATTATTAAATTCTCAAGAACTGAATCAAAATTTGAGTTTAAACAGGTAAAATAACTTTAAGAAAATATAGTTATCACACCCCTAAACTTAATATTTTGCTTGTCCTCCAGCAAACTTAAAAGAAAATACAAAACCTAAACTAGTTCACATTCGTAGGAGATCACGATTGGATTTAGCATATGCAACAAGCCTTTAAACTCCTAGGTAGTCCCATAGAGAACGAGTTGTAGTCTTGTGAGGACTTCCAGTGGTGATACCCACAAACACATGTAAAAATCTAAACTTCCAGTTGTTTATCTCAGAGAACAATAAGTGATCACAGCTTTGAAATCAAACAAGCATTAAATCAAATCCATATTCATTCAAAAGCTAATTCATCTTACAACAATCATACTCAAGTGTGTGTGTGAGATGACCAATATCAACGGTAAATATGATGTGTATGTTTCAAACAAGTAAAATTCTTATAATCCTTACAATAACAATCATCTGACTTCTAATAAAGAATTATGTATCATAAGCATCCCATTTGGTATAAATCTCCACTATATTGAAGGCACCACTTGAAAGCAAAAGGTTTTTAATATCAGTTGTAATGAGGCATATGAGATAGTGGCGTGCCTAAAGAATAAAAGGGATAGGATATCACAAAGGTTACAAAGATTTCATTACCTTATCACAAAGGTAATGCATATTTATAGGCAACTTGTACCTTTTTTTTTCATCATCTTGCATCATTGCTTGTATCATTATTATCATTATATCATTGCTTGCATCATTATTATCATGATATCATTACTTGCATCATTAATATCATGACATCATTGCTTGCATCATTATGACATCATTTTGATCTGCAAAATAAATAAAATAAAATACTAAAATCATGTTATAATTTATTTATAAATTGTTAGAATTATTTTTTTTTCAAAATAAGTAATAATATTATTAAATTATCAAGAACTGAACTAAAATTTGAGTTTAAACAGGTAAAATAACTTTAAGAAAATAGAGTTATCACACCCTTAAACTTAAGATTTTGCTTGTTCTCAAGCAAACTTAAAAGAAAATACAATACCTAAACTAGTCCACTTTCGTAGGAGATCACGATTGCATTTAGCATATGCAACAAGCCTTTAAACTCCTAGGTAGTCCCATAGAGAACGAGTTGTAGTCTCGTGAGGGCTTCTAGTGGTGATACCCATAAACACCTGTAAAAATCAAACTTCCAGCGGTTTATCTCAGAGAACACTAAGTGATCACAGCTTTGAAATCAAACAAGTGTTAAATCAAATCCATATTCATTCAAAAGCTAATTCATCCTATAACAATCATACTCAAGTGTGTGTGTGAGATGATCAATATCAACAATAAATATGATGTGTATGTTTCAAACAAGTAAAATTCTTATAATCCTTACAATAACAATTTTCCGACTTTTAATAAAGAATTATGTATCATAAGCTTTTCATTTGGTATGAATCTCCACTACGTTGAAGGCACCACTTGAAATCAAAAGGTCTTTAATATCAGTTGTAATGAGGCATATGAGATAGTGGTATGCCTAAAGAATGAAAAGGATAGGATATCACAAAGGTTACAATGACTTCATAGAATTAGAGACATCATAGTATTTTGCAAGAAACCATTCTCAAAACCTATAAAAGCATAGAAAACATAGGCCAATTATCATTGTGTTAGGTCTTTACTTTATGAGGCCTCGCCCGAACGCCCCTCCCCTCGCTTGTGGGAGAAAAATTGATTGCCTTAAGGAAAGGCGAGAGCAATTTTTAAGGGAGGTTAAGGAACGGGTTTTGGTGCTCACTATTGGAAGCGGTTATCGCCTCAGAAAATTGATTTTTGATTTTGAAAAGGATTCGGGAGTCGCCACCCTAATTTATTTTAAATGGAAAAATTAAGGAAAAAATCCAATTTGACTCCAATTTTATTAATCTTTTGATTAATTTACCCAATGATAAAATCACTAATCTTCGAACCAAGTTTGGGCTCGGGGATTAGGTTTTTGGTTTTAAATAATCTCGATTTGGCATTTAAATTTGATTTGACTTTTGAAAAAGGATTTCATGGATGACAGATATTGATGATAATTTATAATGCATGAGCATGGCATAATTAATAAGACAGGAAAAATAAAGAGCAAGTATTTAAAGTGCGGGTATTTAAACATCCACAAGTAAAGGAGAGTATTTCCTCTAACCCTTATGGGTATTAGGGAAATCATAAAATCACTCCTTTACTCCAAAATAATTAAATAAATAATTGCTTTAATTGAAATTTACAAGAAAAGTATAAATTGACATTTACATGAAAAATAAAAGGGGAAAGGGGATTGGTTGGGATTTGGATTTGAGGCTTGGATTCATATTTCAAGTGTGCCTACGTACCCCATTGGATGGGGATCAAAACCCATGTAGTTCGTTCCACTAATGGGGTGGAGGGGTTTAGGGATTGGTCAGATTGATTTGATTTGATTTGGGGTGACTTTGGAGTTGATAAGAGGGTAAGAGATTATACCTTCTTTTTGGGGGGATTTTAAGTGGGCGAAGTGATTTTCAGGACCGAAATACTGTT
>CATKHJ010264336.1:0-31240 GCA_949750685.1 Vernicia montana | reverse complement strand
TAGATTGAAGATTGTAGAGGAGCATATGTAACCCAGCCTTTACTCTTAAATTATTGAAGATTATAGATTGAAGATTGTAGGGAAGCACTCAGCTTCCAACTATTTTGATTTCTGCTAAAAATTGTTATGTGTTCCATATGCCTATATGCCATTTGATATGTAACCTAATTACTAATTGTTATTTTGCCACTTGACTTGATACACTTGTACCTATATGTTTTTTATATTAGAAAACGAGTATCCTTCTTGTGAGCCAGCTTTGAATACCTAGCCTCACAAATATGGTAATATATTCTTTACCCACTGAGTTTGTCTCATTAGTTGCTGTTTATTTTTTTTTTCAGAAGGTTAATAGCTAGTGCAAGGCATTCCTCATTCTCTTTTATCTTTTAGGATTCTTAAGAACAATGTAATTATTTATTTTGAATTGTATATAGTTGTACATGTCCTCAGCTATTCTAGAGTTCCATGGATGTCAAGAAGAGTATAGTTTTGGCTTGTAAATTATAAGTTTATAAATTGATACCTATTAATATAAATATTAAGTTTGATGTTAATGCCATAAGTATGATTGTGAATGTGAACATGATTATGTTATGAGCATGGGAGATTGTGAGTTGAACTATTTGAAGTGAGGTAAAGATTGGAATTGGGAGTGTATATGATGTGCAGGTTCCGATCTTGGGGAATAGATGATTGGTATGTGTTGTTGATGATTTATTGTGATAAGTTGAATAGTTTGTGCATGATACCATATTGGATTTGATAGCAGTTATGGGTTCTATGGGTTTTTGGTGGCTTTACGTCTACCCATGCCCTAGGACCATCACGGCTCAGAAGTTGGGTCATGGCAGTACCTAATTTCTTAATTAAAATGCATTAATAACTCTAAATAGTGAAATGCAAGTGCAAATGCATGCTTTGTGACTTAAGTCCATATTTCCTCCTACTACTCACATTCTATAACAGTGATTCTTTCTCCAAAGCCTAAATCACAGCTCCAAATACTTTAAAATTTTAATGCAATGGAGCTATCTTTAGGAACATAATTACTTCAAGAAACACCTAATTCTAACTTCAATGGCTCTCCAAAAGTCAACTCAAAGTTGACTATTTTGCCTACTGTCCCAAGACTAGCAATAGCATAAAACTTCCTCCAAACCAACCCTTGAATAATTTCAAAAATTCACCAAAAGTTAAACAAATTGCCTAACACTCAAAAATTCACTCCATTGCAACCAAGGCATAGTCTAATAATAATATACAACCTAGGCAATAGACTTAGGTTCGATTTCCTCCCCATGCTATATATATATATATATATATATATATATATATATATATCACTCCACAAAATTTTTGAGCAATTAGAGTCCATCTCATCCCCCAAAATAACAAAAACATATTGGGCTGCACAAGGAGTCTAACTTGGTAGGTAGCCTTATCTTCAATATTGCTTTCAATCCAATCGCTGGATTTCTCTAACTTTTCTTAACAAAATAATTTACATACACTAACTACCAATACATCAAACACTCAAGTGTGAAAATTTCCCCAAACAGCAAATACAACAACAACAACAATAAAAAACAAAAAAAGCCAAACCCCAAAATTTGACTAGTCAACATGCATTACCACCTCAATTCCAAATTAGTTAATTTATTTGCGAAGCTTTTTGAGATATATTGGAGCTTCAATCAAGCTTTTCTAATGTGGTTTTAGGTAGTATTATTAAAATTGAATCGGACCAATCAGTTGGACCAATTAAATCGGGAACCGGCCACTAGTCCGATCCGGAAAGAGTTAAAAAATTGAATATTATTGAACTGAAGAAAACTATCCAGAATCAGAAAAATCGAAAGAAAAAAAAAACACAGTAAAATCCGATTTTATTGAATAAAGAGCAGTTTGACGTTAAAAAAAAAAGAGAAAAAAAAAAGAGAGAGATTAAAAATATCAGATTAAGGTAAATTTTAAAAAAAATATATTCCTTAAATTAAGGAACATTAAAAGAAAAAAAGGGTAAAGCTTGTGAAAACTTGGAATCCTAAATAGAGAAGGAAGAACAAGAAATTTGTAGCTAGATTTCTCAAATGATAAGTTGGTGACTGTTTGTTTTGTGGAGCAAATCTAAGGAATAGAGGAGAGAAGGAAAACTAAATAAAAGAGAGACTGAGAGTGAGGGGGAAAAGTGCTCACAATGGCTGAGTTAAAGATTTTAGGGTTTCTAAGCTAGATTTATGAAGTGCGTTTGTTTTTCTTAATGGGCTTTATGATTTTCTCAATTAAAATAATAAAGTTGGACTCTTTTGATTTAAGTAGTCAATCATATTCCAACCTAGCAAAATAGTTTTTATAGCAAACAATTGATCTATGAAACAAAAGGGAAGAAATTTTTCCAAAACTATCAGAATATTAAGAGCTTGTTTAGTTGGAGATAATTATTTCAGTTTTCTAGAAAATTTTTTAAATAAAAATAAAAAATAAGATTTTATATTTACTTTGACTGTTTTACAAAATTTTTATCAGAAAACTATTTTCACTATTTTCATTATTTTAAAATAAAACTAGAAAACAAGTTTAAAATGTTTTCTAAAATTTTCTTTATTAATTTTTCTAAGTAAAATATCATTACCTCACTACCACCACCTCAATCATTATCACCGTTGCCACCACCGCCACTGCCTCCACCACCACTATTATCATTGTTGTTAAATGAACAAATTCTCCATGTTTTGTGTCAAGACCCGAACCCGAGGGCACGTGACAAGCACTAGGGGACGGGAAAGCTTAAGGTTTCTAGAACCCGTAGTCAGCCTGACTTCTTACTAAACGACAAAATAATCAATATGACAGTTGTAACTATCACAAATCAAGGGCTGAGGGCCCACCTGTTAAGCAGAACTCGACAAATATCAATCAAATCAATGTCACTCAGGGCAATAATCCCAATCTCATTCAATCATCACAAGGTTCATCACACATCCATAACATTTATAGTGAGGAATCTCTAATTTCCTCAAAACTCATCATATATTAAAATCATACTTCTGAATAAAATTACAATTGGCATAATAACAATGCGGAGTTCTAAAATTAATAATACAACACAATTTAAAATTAATTACATAACTGAGTTTTAAAACACATTTCACTGCCGAAGGATAGAAGGCAGGAATACTCAACTAAAATTTACTTCTCAAGCTCAACCTACAACCTAGGAAAAATGTTGAACAGGAATGAGCGTTCGACTCAATGAATTATATAGTTATCAATATAACATGCCATTTGAATGCCAGAAATGCTAATGCATAATGTCATCCAAACAACCAATCACATAATCACTTAAGGATAAGAATTAGTCGATAGGAACCACATTAAACCTCAATATGGGGAGCCGATCCCTCTATCCTGACTCTCTTAATCCAAAACTGTCTCTTAATATCCATCATAGGATCCCAGCCATCCATGACCAAAGCCACGCAGCGCCGACCCGACTGGTAGCAACGAGCGATGAGCAAGCTCCAAGCCGTCATACACCAGTCATAGCTCATCAAACCATAATCGTCATGTCATAATCATAATCACAATCATGTATGGTCCTATGTCATCCTAACCCCATCCGAACAACCACAATTAATATGCAGCACAACTACAACAAAACAATCACATACATATGCTGGAATGCTTAATTTATATTCATAATGCATAATTATATATATAATATCCAAACAATCAATGCATGAATGCAAGTGAAATATTAATTAAATAAAAGGAATTGAGTGTTATATTAAGCTATATAATTCACAAACTTGACGAATTCCAAACTAGCTCTCCTCAACGTACGATATCTCGCAACTGGAGAGACGCCTGAAACATCGATACTGTATAACAGAGAGATTATCAGAATGCATACCATTCTACTACGATACTCAAACATCCATAAAGATTCTACGGAAATTTCGACAGAATCTCCCCTATAACTAGGACTTTACCCAGCTAAAATAATATAAATAAACACTTCTAATTTGCCATCAAGGCTTACAATAATTCAACACAGCTCATGGACCCCTCCTAAGTCTCCAACTCAACAATCATCACAATTTCAATTCATCAATCTTACATAATCACCACTACTCAATTTGTCGATTAAAATCAACTCAATTTATAAATATTCTTTTTAATAAAATTATTTTAGTTAATAAATCACGTCAAAATTCACATTTTTCAACCTTAGAAAATATCATATAAATCGGAATCATTCTTTATAATCACACATAAATTTTAAATTCATTCTTTTACATAAAAAGAATATCTCTTAAATTGGAGTCCTTATAAAAGTAATTCAGTTCAATAATTCTTTTCAAAATAATATAAAACTTATATAATTAAATTTATAAAATTTCGTACTATAAAATTCATTTAAGCATTTTCATTGAAATTCATAATATAAAATTTTTCTCAATAAATTCATGGAAATTTATCTAAATCTTAAATTCAATAATAATATACAATTACACATTAAATTATACTTAACCCAATTTAATTATAATATCATTAATTAATTTACTTTCATAAAATTATTTTCAATTAATATATAAAATTCCTATTAATTTTAAATTCACTAATTTTAACTTCAATAGTAAAAATAAAATCCTTATGATTAATAAATCATCCAATTTAACTCCAATAAATTCATAGAATCTCATAATTAATTCAAACTATTAATTTAAACCTGGATACATAATAATACATGCAGAAATAATAATTTTTCGAGCATTTAAAACACCGACATAAAAATTAATAACATAGCGTTATTGGCTTACCAGAGTCGAATTCTTGCAAACTATCTCCAGAATCGCGATGTACGCGTGAAAAGTCGCTCGCTGGAAGTTCTGTGTCCCCGGCGGTGCATGGGGCCCAATCTCCGATGACCGGCCGGCAACGCGTCGCCGCTGACGGTGGCGGATGGAAGCGACATTCATACCGTTTTGCTCGTCTTGATGCCAGGAGCACAAAAATGTTTATCACTCGTCGGAAAACGACTCGAAAACTCCGATCTTCATGGTTTGCGATCTCCAATTCCGGTGAGTTTCAGGGGGGCAAGACAGGTACCATCTTGAAGCTCTCATCACAAGGAGAAGAACAAGACCAATTTCACCAGAAATGGACGCCGAAAACAGCCGAAATCTTCATTTGAATTTTCTATCGCCGGCAACCTTTAATCGGAGTGTGCGCCTCCGTTCTTGGCCCATTTTCGCCGTTGTTGCTTCACTGGAGGTCACCTGGCACAAGGTACCTGCTGGTGTCGGCTCCCGAATGCTAGAGGTCTCTCTCTCTCTCTCTCTCAAATCTGAACCTGATTAGTCCAAAGTGACCAATCAAATGGGTTCTAAACACATAAAGTCCTTTTTTATAATAATAATAATAACTATTTTAAACCACAATATTAAAATTAATAATTACTTAAAATTTACAATTCAAGAATAATAATTTGATCTCATAAGTAACTTCTTTAAATTTTAATAACCCAATGTTTTCTTAAAATTTTTGAAATAATTATTTAAATTAAAATAACGATTTAAATAAATATGAAAATTTGAATGGCAATGTAGTACATACGATTAAACAATTATATTTCCGTACAAAATGAGATTTTCAAACATGATTAAAAATTGAGATTATTACATTTTGAAATTGAAAATAATTTTTAAATCATATCAAATAAATATGTTTTCCACTTATTTTTCAGTTTTTTTTTTAAATGAAATTTTTTTCATTTTCAATGAAAACTAGAAAATGAAAACAGAAAAAATTTTATATAACTAAACAAGCTCTAAAGTTATGTTGCCTAGAACCAGTGTTTTTATAATGGGACTAGGGACTGAACCAATCTACTCATCGGGTTCACAATTTTACAGGTCCGACAGGCTGGTCCAATTTAGAACCATTCTATAGTGTATTTTATTTTTTTTAGCCAAACAAATAAAATCCTAACATCTTTAACTCAGCCGCTCTCAACACTTTTACCTCACTCTCAATCTCTCATTCATTTAGTTTACCTTCTCTCCTTTATCTATTCGTTAGATATTCTCTGCAACAAAACCAATTTACAATTATTTGTTAGGCTTTTTTTTGGGCAAAAAAGCCTAACAAATGAAAACCAAACAAAATTCCTTTTAACTGAGCAGCCCAAATTTCCAAAGGCTAAACCCAACCTAAATCAGACGAAAAAGTTCACAAAACCACAATCAAAAATCTCATAAATAACAAAAAAAGCGAAAAAAACTTCTATATCATACAAATAAAGGGAGTTCCTTTATTTGTTTATTTATTAAGTCAAACCATGTTTTTGGGTGAGATACAATTGACAAGATGTAGGGAAGATGAAATTGAATATCAAGTCTCATTGTTGAATGGTAATTTAAGGAATTCAAAAACCATCATTTGAATTAATATGTCAAAAACAATAAAACTAAAATTAATAAAAGAATAATTTTAAATTTTTATTTGAATTTTTTAATTGACTAATGTTAAAAACCATCAAGATACTGACAAAGTGATTAAATAATTGGACAAAACTAAAATTTATGGATCATTAAATTAATTTGTAAAAATAGAAATTTTAACTAGTATAATTCTTTACATTACACGGACTAATAAATCACCCTAAATCTAATGTTAATGATCAAATAAAATGCAAAACACACTAAGGTTAAAAAAAATAAAAATAAAAAATTTCTAAATCATCCCATAAATATGAATTAATTCTGAAAATTTATAACTAATTTTACAATTAAATTTTGGAACAGGTGGTTATGTAACAAACCAGCATGAAGCCTCCAAGGATTGTGAAGCTAACTTAACAGTAGGTAGAGAAATTGAAGATGGATTAATTTGCAGTTAATGCTAGTGAAAAAGCACAGCATATGATTGACAGTTTGACAGATATACAGAATGGTAAATTATGTCCAAAATATCCTCTGCATTACGATGATCTATACATTCAACACTCTTTGAAGCTCCCCAGTTAGATCGTCGAGATCAATGACTTCTTTCTGAGTTGTTTTATCCATCTTGATTTTGTTGAGCTCTAAGTTTAATTCCAAAATCTGTTTTTGCAATTTTGCTCCCTGGTCTGGTAACCTTGAAATGGTTCCCTGTCAATAGGTTTCAGCAGCAAAAGTGAAACAGGGAGCAATTTAATAAACACTAATAAACATGTCATCTTCTTAAATTGCAACTCATGTTACTGCTAAACTTTATTTCAACCATGACAAACTGCACCAACACAACACTAATTTCATCTCGTTCTTCACCAAGTCATCTCTAGGTCCACATACCAACTAAAAACCACCTAATGAATTAAACATGAACTCCAGAATCTTCAACTACACATCCATTCGCTTTTATCCAACTGCCAGCATTGTTTATGTCCTTGGAATTATACACTATAGAAATAGGACCATCAGTTTTTAACCCAGCAAGGTCATGGCATGAAAAGAAAAGGCTGCCTCAATTTTAAATGTAGGATTTGAGAGAAGAAATGCACAACAGTGATCTAAAATATAGCGTAATTTGATGATTTGCTCACCTATAATCACAAGGACAGCAAATAATGGATAGACATAATCAACATATAGAGATATATTGAGTTTGCGCCATTGATTCAGTCGGAAACAAGCAAAGTGTTGCCTCACTAAAACAGAACATGAACTGCTCTCAAGCAAGGGTTTGGGCAGCAAATTACCTATACTTGACCACTGTATGCTTGCAGCTCAAACAGTTTTCAAAGTTTCTCATTACTGAAAAAGATTAATTTGAACCTTCTGATTAGTTATAATCATACCTTATTCCCCAATATTTGTGCCAGCCGATTGATTTTCTCTTTGATTTCTGATTCAGTCAGTTTACCAGCACTATCCGGAGAAGAGCTTTTCTTGTTCAGTTTTACATCCTTCGGATTGAAAGCATGCAAGGCCCTATCAACAAATATTTAGCAACTACTTGCACAATAAAAGTTCAGGAAGTATGTAGATTAGATGTATACTGAATCTTAACGGCCATACCCATCAATATTGCGCTCAAGTGAATGACTTGATGAATTTCCAACAAAAGTAGTTCCTTTTTGCCTGAATCCACAATGAAGTCCAAACCACAACATATTTATAATGATGTATTCACTCCACTTAAAAAAGTGAAACTTTCAATGCAAATATGAGCTTGTAAACCTTGGATTTAAGTGCACTATTTACAACTGAGGAAAAAATGACTGACTTTACTTTTTTATATTTATTCTGCCAAAAATATTCTCTTATAGCAACTAGTAAAAACAAATTGTGCAACAAAGAAATTTGGCACATTTCTGTGTGCAACAAAGAAACTTGTAATTAAGAATCTTGTGATTTCAGATCAGAACAGAAAAATTATCCAAAATGGAAGGTCTGTTATTTATGAAAATACCTATTGATCTGACAGCTGAAGAAATGCAGAAAGTATAACATAGAAGCAAGCAACAGAAAAATGAGTGACCATAAACCTAGATAAAAGTTTTAATAACCTACTTACTATGTTCCACCTAAAAGATGGAACAAGGCCCAGTAGGAATTTTACCTAATCTCTTCCTCTTCTACATTTACAACTTGTACAGGTGCTGTTTTGGAGAAGAGTAAACTGTGGTGACTAACTCCTGCTATACCTTGAGTTTCCAGGAACTTTATATGGGCTTCCAGAGACTTATCCCTACAGAAAAAAGGTAAGAAGAAAAAAAGCAATTAATAGGTAATATGAAACAAAATTCTTATTTGTAAGCCAATCATTGTAAATGCATGCCAAATTAAAAAAAAAAAACTGCATAAACTTCTTCTCAAAACATATGTATGATCAGAATGGCTGTAAAGCACTACATTTGCTCAATCTAGGCCCATAAACTAGATTGAAATTATAAAGCATCAACTTATAGACATCAAAAGCTGTTGTTAATTATATAAAAGGCTTCTAGGATTCAAGGAATGCTGATAATGGGAGATCTATATAATACAGCTTTAAATTCTCTTGAAAAAGTATTGACTCCAGTGCTCCCAGTCGAAGCAAATAATAGCTTATTATAGTCAAAACTGATGTATAGTTTGAATTCATGCCACAAGAGCAAAAACAGATAGGTGCACATAATAGTCAGTTCTAATAGACTCAGTACATCTTGTGCTGGCGGTCATGCTCTTCGTGTAATTGCTGTTGTGTAAGGGAAATATCGAACCCCTGCTTTGGGAGACTGAATAGCTCCCGAAGATCCTGAAGAATCACTTGAGTTAACAAAGACAATATTCAAAAATAGGAATCTCAAATTTACTCCAATAAAAAAAAATCTTTTAGGTACATACCTGCTGGCTAAAGTACCGAATCTGTTCCTTGTGTTCAGTTGCAGTTTTAAACAATCCCCCTTTGAATATCTAAATCAAAAATTCAGTCCAAATGACATGATTATAATAATTTCTCAGCTTTATTGATGCTTGGTTGAACCCGCACATATAACCAGTGACTAAACATTAAAGGAGATTTTAGTTACTCCAAACACAGGACACTATGGAGAGATGATGGATGTAAAGAACTAGATCATCCAACTCGTAAGATAAAGAAGGAAAGAATGCATTACTCAAGGATTATCATGAAAAGAATTGATCACTCAGATCGTCTCTAGTTAATGTCAACAAATAAATTGCAACATGATTTAATACTCCCCCTATCCCCAAATAGTAGTTCATATTTGTTTTGACACAGAGATTAAGAATTTGTATTTCTTTACTATTTTACTCTTATTATGGCTACTAATAGCATTAATTATTCTATAATAACATGGTTAATTGTAAGTATAGTAAAGAAAATATTTGGAAACACAATAATAAATTTAACTTGAGAAATTCCCAAAAAGTAAATAAGGACTATTATTTGTGAACGGAGAGCCCAGGGGGGTAAAACAATTTTTTTTATATGTACATCAAGTATAAGAAATTGTAGATAAGTATAAATGTCGAGTAAAAATGCAACCCCCAACCAAAACCTTTTTTTTTCATTTTTTTTAATATATATAATATTGTAGGGTAAAAAAAAATAAAGTTGATCTCCAAAATAATAAAGTAATTTATCAAAATATTAGATTAAGTTATACAAAATACAATAAAAATTTAAATCAAAAAAATAAATTATAAAATCTTTTCTATGCTTTATAGTATCTTTATTTTGACTTTATAATACATTTTTGTAATGAATTAACTGAAATTCCTACAATGAATTATTTTTCATTTTATAATATCTAAGTGAAAGCAATTGCTATATTTTTTTTTATATGAGAAATGAATGTTTTGATATTTGGCCTCTCCAACAAAATGATTTTGGATTCGTCCCTGTTCAAATACTTTTGAGGCCCTGAACTTCATCAAATATTTAGACAAGCAACTAGA
The DNA here is from genome assembly GCA_949750685.1 of Vernicia montana. Classification (NCBI taxonomy): domain Eukaryota; kingdom Viridiplantae; phylum Streptophyta; class Magnoliopsida; order Malpighiales; family Euphorbiaceae; genus Vernicia; species Vernicia montana. The sequence continues at coordinate 20,783 of CATKHJ010264336.1, read as the reverse complement.
TATATTTAATAAAACATTTAAGAACGTAGTGTTTCAACCACCTGCAATCATGGCCAACTGGCAGTCTCAACATCATCATACAAATTTGAATGCATCATAATCTTAATCGCTACAAGTGAAAGAGAAGTGACTAACAATTCTTCACCTGTTTTCTATATATCTTTTCTTCAACTGTTCCACAGGTCATTAATCTATACACTAGGACATCTTTCTTTTGGCCAATTCGATATGCACGATCAACACTTTGGTTATCAGTGCTGCAACAGAGATAAATCAGAATACATAAAAGTTACTGCAGTCAACTTCTTAACAAAAGATTATAGAAAAAGCATAAAATATTATTCCACAAGCCATATAATTTGTGCATTATGCTGGAACTAAAACTAAAAATAAAACAGATGATAAGGAAATTGCATATCTCAGTGATAAGGAATACAAAGTAGTGTTTGTATTTGAATTTTTCAAATTAAATTCTTTGAAGGACTCTTAAAATACAAATACTTTTAACTTTCAGTGTATAGTAAATTCATTAAGGAGAATGGAAACTTATTCGACCAGTTATTTACACCCTCTTTAATTTGGTGGGAAAAAAATTCTCCTATTTAGGTCCACTTCTTTCTTTATAGTAGCATTTCAAATTATCTATTCAAACACAACCTGACACTCAAGTGAGCAACTGAAAATTTACAAAAACAAGAAGCCCACTGGCCTAGATTAGCAAGATCTGGAAGTATGCCCATAATTCCATTTGAGAATTCTCAGAATATTTTTCATCGTTGTTGACAATATAATATTGTTAACATACTACTATGTTTCAATTCAACCAAAAACCAAATATAAAATATTGAGACTACATCTTTTTATATAGAAATAAAATAAAAATTGCTAAACAACCATAAAAATAAAAAAATAAAAAAGTTGAAATTATTTATTCAGTTTCCAACCACCAGAATGGCTAAAGGATAATAGTTCTGAACATGTTCACTCTAAGACAAGCTTGAGTCAAAGTTAGGGGTGCTTATGCATGAGAGGAATATATTGCCTCAACTTATTGACTTTGAAAAATTGCCCAATGATAAAAATCAAGGTAGTTTGCCAAAGGTACAGAATCCATATTTTTAGAAAAATTATAACACAATTAAAATGTTCAATTTCACACACGAAAGATATATCTGCATGATATCAATCGTTCAGAAAAACCAGTAGAAAGCCATTTCAGATATGCCAATGCTACGTTATATATGCAGTTATCCCTTCATCAAAATTTACTGAATCTGAATGAAAGAAAAACCTTTAGTAAGCACCTCGGATTCCATGCAGGATCAACCACAATGACACGGTCTGCTTTCGTAAGTGTAAGGCCAAGACCACCAACTTGAGATGTCAGGAGGAATATAGGAGCCCCAACACCTTCTTGGAAATCCTGAAAGGAGAATAAAATTGAACATTTTGGAGAATAGTTCCATAAAGGAGAAGTTTAAGATAGTCAATTTTTCCAATTTTTCCTTTTAAGGATACTTACATTAACGATTTTCACTCTATCACTAGCTTTAGTGGTGCCGTCAATGCGTAAAAACTTGTAACCTTTGGACACTAGGGATTCCTATAACAACCACAGATGAGTCATAAACCACCTTAAAAAACCTATTATAGCAATAAAATTCCAGGTAGCAAAGATACAAAGTGCTTAATCGTACAATCTAAATTATAAACTTTAAATATCAAAGCCCAGGAATGTTTATGAAAAGATACACCAAAACTTTGCCGCAACTCTTTGACCATCAATACCTACACAACAAAAAGGAAAACGAAGAATTTGCTCCTCTCAAACATAAGAATTAATCAAATTATACTACATTTCAATAAACGTGCATCCAAGTTGAACATAGGACATACATGGTGTCAAAGAAATGTATGATGCTTAATCACTCAACTCAATTCAACTTAACCTTAATCCCAAAATTAATTAGGATTGACTATATGAATTTTTTGTTTCCACTCTAAACGATTTTGGACGATGTCTTCTAATAATTGTAATGCCTCTAAATCATATTGTATTCCTCTACTTCAAGCTAGTTTAGGTCCACCTCTTCCTTTCATTCTCTCCTCTATCATGATGTATTCAACCTTCCTAACCGGAGCCTCCCTATGTCTCCGCTTCACGTGTCCAAACCATCTTAATCTTCATTCTCTTATCTTGTCCTCAATCGATGCAACTCTCACTTTATCTCTAATGCTTTCATTACGTATCTTATCCATTCTAGTATGACCACGCATCCATCTTAACATTTTCATTTCGGCAACACTCATCTTTGATACATGTTGTCCCTTCATTGTCCAACACTCACTACTATTTAACATAGCCGATCAAATAGCCATACAGTAGAATTTTCCTTTCAATCTATTGGGAATCTTGCTGTCACATAGGACTCCCATAGCAAACCTCCATTTCAACCACCCAGCTTTTATCCTGTGGCTAACATCCTCCTCACAACCTCTATCTCCTTGAAGGATTGAGCCTAGATATTTAAAATGGGTGCTTTGGGGCAATACTACTTCATCCAAGCTAACTCCCTCATTATCCCCACTTCGGCCTTGACTAAACTTGCAATGCATGTATTCCGTCTTGGTTCTACTTAACTTGAAACCCTTGGACTCCAAAGTGCTCCTCCACAACTTTAGCTTTCTATTAACTCTCTCTTGTGTCTCATCTACCAACACAATATCGTCTGCAAACATCATGTACCAAGGAATTTCCTCTTGTATATGCTTTGTTAATTCATCCGTAACCAAAACAAAGAGGTAAGGGCTTAATGTAAACCCTTGATGCAACCCAACTGAGATAGGAAAGTCTCCTGAGTCTCCTCCAATTGTGCACACACTAGTAGTCGCTTCTTCATACATGTCCTTCAATATTTGTATGTACCTAATCGATATCCCCTTTCTAACCATAAAACTTCTCTTGGGACTCTATCATAAACCTTCTCCAAGTCATTGAAAACCATATGTAAGTCTTTCCTCATATCTCTGTATTTCTCCATCAAGCTTCTAATGAGGAAGATTGCTTCCATGGTTGGTCGACTTGGCATAAACCTGAATTGGTTGGCAGATATAGATGTAACACCACGTAAGCGATGTTCTATAACTCTTTCCCACAACTTTAAAATATGACTCATGAGCTTAATTCCCCTGTAGTTTGAGCAATTCTGAATGTCTACCTTGTTTTTAAAAATGGATACTAAAATGCTCTTCCTCCATTCATTTGGCATTTTCTTTGAAGTTAGGATTTTGTTAAACAATTTGGTTAACCAAGCTACTCCTACATCATCCAGACACTTCCATACTTCAATTGGTATTCCATCGGGGCCACAGGCTTTCCCAACTTTCATCCTCTTCAAAGCCTCCTTGACCTCTGAAAATCTAATCCTTCTAGTGAAGGTCACATTATTCTTTATAGTCATGTGGTGTATGTCAACCATATTACCACCTTGGCCATTATTGAGAAGTTCATCAAAGTAACTCCACCTTTCTTTAATGCCCTCATCTTTCACCATAACATTTCCTTTTTTATCCTTGATACACTTACCTAATTGAGATCTCAACATTTCCTTTCTCTCATCCTTGCTAACCTGTAAATATCCTTTTCACCTTCTTTCGTTTCAAGTTTCTCATACATCTTTTCAAAGGCTTGTGCTCTTGCTTGGCTCATGGCCTTTTTTGCCTCTTTTTTCGCTTTCTTATATTGCTCATAAGTCTCCCCATTATCACATTTTGATAGTCTCTTGTACCATTCCATTTTACTTTTCACTGCCTTTTGTACTTCCTCACTCCACCACCACCACCTCTCCTTTGAGGATGGGCCATGTCCTTTAGACTCTCCCAGAATTTTTCTAGCCATTTCCCTTATCCTTGAAGCCAATCCACATAGCATTGGCCTCCATGTTTGCCTTCCGTGCTTCCAACTTGAGGAGTTCATTCTATCCACATCACTTGCTTCGCCGCTTTTAATTCTTATCACTTTATTCTAGATGTCGTACTTCTTCTACACCTCTTTGTTCTTCTCCTAATCTTGACATCCAGAACTACCAACCTATGTTGACTTGTTAAAGCCTCTCCCGAGATCACTTTGCAATCCTTGCATAGGGCTTGATTTGTCTTTCTTGCGAGAAGAAAGTCAATTTAGCTTCTATTTTGCCCACTTTTAGAAGTCACTAGATGAGATTCCCTTTTTATAAAGTGAAAATGCTAGGATTATGTAATAAGCCATACCAAATCAAGGATGCTTGTCCCCTCCTCATTTCTCATACCGTAGCTAAAACCTCCATACACCTTCCCAAAACCTTGCCGATCACATCCTACATGTCCATTTAGGTCTCCACCGATAAAAATATTCTCTTCATTTGGTATGCTTTGCATAAGGTTGTCTATATCCTCCCAAAATTTTGGCATGATGCTTAATCACTAATGCCAAAAAAAAAACTTCAATATTCAACTTCAAATGGATAATGAAGACATTGAAGGAGGAGTATAGTTATATGGTCACTCCCTAATTGGTTGGTGGGTTAAGGGATTCCTTGCTAGAGGTCTATTGTAATGTCCTAGAAAAGCTATTTTATTTCATTTAGAAAAAGATGCAAAAACAGGCCTTTCAAAAATTAATATTACTTGATCTCTTTTCTAATTATTCAAGTAACACCATTAGACAAATTTCTAGTTGCTAGAGAAATCATGGATGATATTTCTTCTTAGACAATTTAAATTCCATCAGTGTTGGGATAAGAAGTTTAACATAATAGGAAGGGCCCAATGGGATAAGAAGTTTAACATAATAGGAAGGGCCCAATGACCTAATGAGCCACCAATGAAATAAAAAAGGAGGGAGCATCGACCTCTTGAAGCAATAGTAATGTTATAGAAGAATTAGTTTTCTTTGGAAACCTAAAAAAGAGTTGACTCCACATCAATAGAAACATTACTGATAGATAATAAAAAAGGGAAAAAAAAACACAGATGGTGTTGCATTTGTGTCAAGTTGTTGCAATTTCTATTAGTTCTTGTAATGTTACTATTGTTCACACAATTTTTGATAAATAAGGCTTATGAACTTCCTTTTTTCTTTTCTTGAAGAGACGCTAATCCATTGTCATCAAAGATTGATTGGGATGATATTCTGTTATTCACTAGCAATGGGAATGAGATACAAACAAAGTTAACTTCCAATAGAACTGAAGTAACAAGTGAAGATAATTTTCATGTGCCATCATTGGGATGGCATTCTTATCTGAGGAGTTGATGCATGACTTCTATAAAAATTATGCCAAATAAATCAGTTTCAATATAAGGAAAAGTGCAGCAATTGTCTGATGGAACCATAAGAAAAAGGTACTTTAAGTTCACAATATGTGGAGTGTAGCTTCAAATAAGCGCCAAATCAATAAACTCCCCCAAGCGTTTAGGATGCAAATTGACTTTTCCATTCACCTTATGTAGACTTTACATTACAGTCACTATGAATCAAGTAAGAAAATGAAACTAAATCAATTAATCAAGATTCAAATTGGAATGTCAGATGCATTGAACAAATCTATTAAAGACAGAATGGAAGATGGATATTTGCACATACATGCAGGACAGAAATCCATAGATTAAAAACATAGATGGACAAAACAAGGAAAAAGTGATAAATTTAGAAGGGGAAAAAAGAACAAAGAAACCAAGATCCTTTGTCAAAACTAGCACATGCAAATTAACAAAAGAAGAAAAAAGAAACAAGCATAAATACATCAAGTGAACAGGCAGATAGATGGATAGATAGAAAGGTAGGTGGAGAGAGAATGAGAGGGCTGAACTCTCAAAAGTAATAGGACTTATACAAGTTGGTCAGATTTTATTTACAATTGATCTCAGTTAGAAATTTGTTCAATCTCATCCCGAAGTTGATTCTTAAACCTTTTCTTAACATATGCAGCAAAGATACCAAAACATTAACTTTTAGAAGCATGTCAAAAATAAATAAAAAGAGGATATGAGAAAAATTCACTGTTCGGCACACATTTATAGGGGACCAATTGCCACAAAATGTTGATTCTTAAAGGAATTTTTCAAACTTGTAGAGTTCAAAAATAAAAGTGTATAATACAAAATCACTTCCCACAAAACCCCTGTAATTTTGAAGAAATGTGTTTGGAATTATTCATCCCATAATATAGTACTTGTTATAGATTTAGTTTAATTGACTAGTTTGACTTTTTATTTCTCTTAGTCCACTACTTTACTTGGTCTTTTAAAATTTCATTTTGTAAATTTTGATGCAACTATATGGATCATGCCTCCAATAGTCAATTCTGAACTATGTACCTGCCCACTTTCCAACAGAAAGGGTCAACCTGTTTGTCAACTTAGCATATAACATACGTGGCCTTGAATGTCTTGTCAGAATTAATAAATGATCCAACAAAAGCAAATCAATAACAATTGGAAAAGGTGTCTTGAAAATTTTTCAAAACACTGGTTTCCTTCTTTTTTCTCTTTTTATATGGAATAGAGAAACATTTTATTAATAGAAGTAAGAAAATAACAGCATTAGAGGTGAAGCAGCAGAACAAAAAGTCATTAAGAAATAACAACAAGAGAAAAATACAGAACATGCAAAAGCCATAGGATATTTCCAAAAAATAACATAGCATTTAACTGGGGAAAAGTGTCAAATTAAAAGTTGCTTGAAGAAATTCTGAATGATTGATTATGATACTATGGTAATTTTTTATTTTTTTTTCAAGAAAAGTAATAACATGATAATGATAATTGCAAACCAAATTCAAATAATACAAAGAATCCCACTATTCTAGAGACTTATGCACTTATTCACAATTTTAACTGTAATTGTGAAGAACCTAAAAAGGGTCACCAAATGTTATATTGCAATCAAGGCAACAAACACTAGAAAGTCATAGTTTTAAACAAACCTGGATAAGATTAAGCATCTTGCGAGTTTGAGAAAAGATAAGAACATTATGCCCCCTTGGAATTAAATAATCCTGTGGAAAGCAACAGATGCATTAAACATGAGCTGATAAACATATGCCCTGAATTATCTAAAGCGTTTTTAGGCATCTCTAACCAATAGTGATGATATAAAAGATATCTTGCATGAGATGTTGTCATGCTTCTCTTGAAATTCAGCTCTTTCAGCTGCATCAGCAACATGCATTGCCAATTTTTCTGCTACACTGGCATCTTCCGGACTTAGCATTGAATCCAATCCTTCTAGCACATCCTCAGCAGCTCTTTTTGTCAAGAGAAGCGGGTGATCACATATTTTCTTCAGAATCTGCTCCAACACAAATGGTTATTGATCATATAAACACAGTATAAGCATAAAAAGAATGTTACAAAGAAATGTAGTTGCACAATGAAATTTGGACTAATTTTATAAAAATTACTCACTAATGCTCAATCAAGACCTTCCAAATATAAACCAATGGTAACAAAGAGATTTTCTGACATTAATCATACCAATTCACTTATTTGTTGTCGCAACCTTTTAAAAGACAATGAGAACATATCTCACAACAAATAAACTATTACTAACATTACATTAACAGAATATAAATCCCTGGAAAGTGGAAACTCATACTCCAAACACAAAGTAATTGACCAGCTAATTATAGCTGAAATTACAGTTGAAATGCAGCAACATAAATAATTAACTCCAACAGTTGAACATTAATTCAGTGAGATGTTGATAGTCCATGTTATCAAAGATTATTCAGCAGTTGCGAACCATCTCACAAATGGCACACATTAATTGATTCTTATAGTAGTCAATCTTAAATTTTAATTAATGCATTTTAAATAATTTGTTGTTTATGGAAACGTCAGTGAAAATCAAGAATCAATAGAGGGAAAAAAAATGAAAGAATGGTGAAGTACTGAAAACTTAAGTGTAGACTTCTAGAGACAAATACACCAGCAAAACTTTTTAGACAAACAAACTCACTCGATTGTGTCTAAGTTATCTCATCCCATTAATTAATAAAACTTTATAGCTAAAATTTAAAAACTCAAATATAATTCATCATTCCAAGAATAAATTATCGCACAGAAATTTCATCCTTTATTTTGAACTTCCCCAAAAATGAATAAATAATTGTTAACCAGCACATGACTGCCCATCAACTACTTTATAGAACAACAAGCCTCCAAGATAATTCTAAAAGACAAGTTTATATACGTATATATGTATGTATGCATTTATGTATGTACAAATATGCACACAGATATGTAAATGAATAAATGAAAAAAAGCAAGTGTAAACTAAAGAATAGAGCACCGTCAGTGCAGCCAGTGGTGAGCCATCAAAAGCTGATAGAACCAGCTCACTATTCAAAAAGGCTTCATAGAGTTGTCGCTGCACCAAATAAGTGAAACCATTACATGACTAATCAAAATATTCTACGAGAATAAAATGGAAGATGAATTTTAATGTGTAGACCAAGTTAACAAACTGCACCTGACAACTAGTAAGTCTTAGCCACACAATCATCTCATTCTTTTTGGAAAGTGTGGCAGTTGTAGAATCATCTTCCTTAAAAACTTCACCCTTTAAGCGACGCAAAAAGTAAGGTTGTATACATTCTCTTAGCTCCTATAAAACAAATAACACAGCTACGAATTACTTTCGCTGTACTTGTGAAATTTACTCAACCACTGCTAACAAAACAATGACAAACAAGTTGCTGACTCAAAAGTCGTGAAGTACAATGTTGAAAGGACAGCTTAACAAATACAATAGACTCACTTATACTCCATATAATGAATATTAGTCGTTTCTAATATTTCATAAATTAACAATGAACCAAGTTTATACCATGGTTTATAGATACTCCATATTCTGACACATTTTATTTCATAACTTCTTTCATTTCTTTATTCATAGTATGAATTGCTAGAATATACTTTATATGTTCCATGGACACATATAATATATCATATAGTATTAAGTTGCATTCATTTGCATTATGCAGAAACCTTATTCTGTGTATTAAAGGCAATCAATAGCCTTTAATGATAATGATAAAAAATAAAAATAAAAAAACCCTAACCTTTTCATGTTTTTCAATTTCACCCAATACTTCAAATTGTGCCAATTTTATCTTAATTTGACAAGTTGGTTGCAATTTTACCTTGTAGGTCAAAATTGAAAGAAAAATATTATTTTATTATTAATTAGATTAGAATGCCAAAAGGTCAAACGGGCTTTTGACATTATAATATCATATTATCAATTTATTCTTTAAATTACTTTGGAATTAATGGACTTGCGAATTTTTTTAATTAAATCATTAGTCTAATTATCAAATTTGCATAGTTGAAGAATCCAATTGAAATTTAGGATTAAATTGACAATATGAAATTATAAGTTCAAGAGTCAGTTTGACCTTGTTGCCTTCTAGTTAATAATAAATAATTATTATTCTTTCAATTTTGACCTAGGTTAAAATTGCAATTAACTTTCCATGGCACAAATTAAGCAAAAACAGGTTCGGGTTTTTTTTACCATTAAGCCTCTTTCCCCCCATAACTTGGCATTGTTTTAACTGCTTATCCATTATTCCATCTAGCCTAGTTATTTGACAAGCTAACTTGACACACACACACTTATCAATAAATTATCTCAACATTTGTTCTCTTTTTTGAAATTTTGTTTGCATTCAATTTAATTATAGATTATTTGATAAATACACAAACAAATAGATCAAGATAAATTTAGCTCCTAAAAAATTATAGTTGTTGAAAACAAGATTATTTCACAACAGTTATTCAAAGGCATAAGTGACTGTAACAAGATAAGATGAATTCATATATTTTGCAATGTCCTCACCTAGGACAAAAATGAAATGCAGAAACAGATATGGTGCAGTTAGCAAGAATGGGCTTTGATTCTTTCTCATTGTTAGAGAAATTATCCCACATCCAAAATAAATAACAATAGCCTTATAGTATGTTAAGCCCTTAAAGCTTAACACCTGAATTTTAAGGTTGAATTTAAGTTCTTAATATGGTATTAGAGTTTAATCGATCTAGGAACTATGCCCATGTTCTGCACTTATGCCCTCTTATGTCCGCCATGTGGATCGCTCATTTGCCAAGTTCTAAATTCTCGTTGGCCTTCTATTAATACGCCACATGTGCTTTCTGACACAAGCTTAGCATACAATCGTGCCACATGCTAATCGGACCTAACACGTGTCAAGGGATGGTGTTAGAGAAATTATCCCACATAAAAAATAAATAACAATATAAAGAACCTTATAATATGTTAAGCCTTCAATCTTAACATCTGGGTTTTAAGGTTGGATTTAGGTTCTTAATACCCATTCTGTATAGGTTCCTATTTTGTATATTTCCTGAATATTTTCCTTTAATTTAGAAATATATATACAGCTGTATGGTTCTGTATATTTTCTATATAGATTCCTTATATCTTGTATGTATATCATTGAAATATATGAAAGTATTCATTCCGCATATTTACAACTTGGTATCAGAGCTTTGGTATATAATCTTTTTCCTCTTTCTCTGAAAATTCCAGCCACCTCTTCTTCCTTAAAAAACCCTAACTGCAGTTGTTGCTCCTTCCTAAAACCTTAGCCGCTCCTCTCTTCTTCCTTTAAAAAAAAAAAAAAAAAAAAAAAAAAAAACCTAGCCGCAACTATCCCTCCTTCCTAAAACCCTAGCCGCACCACAATATGTCTACCAAAAATGACGGCAAATCTTTTGACAGCAAGAAAACATCCACTATGATAATTTAAGATGCTCCTTCATCAATCCATATTAAATTGGATGGCTCTAACTATCAGGTCTGATCTAAGATTTTGGAAATGCATATTACTAGAAGAAAAAGAATGGGTTATAGCAATGGGAGAAAGGTTGCACCTGCTGAAGATGATTCAGGCTATGATGAATAGGAGGCCGAAGATGCACTTGTCAAATCTTAACTTATTAATTCAATTAGCGATAATCTGATGTCACATTTTGTGCAGTGTGGCACGGCAAAGGAAGTATGAGATGCTATAAAGAGAAGTTACCTTGATGTATTTGATTTTTCTCAAGTTTATGAACTGATGAAGAAGTCTTTCCAATTACATCAAGGTGGCCGACCTCTAACAGAATATATTACAATGAGTTGAACTCAATTTTTATGAAAGGACTAGAATAATATTTTACATATTATTCCTCAGTTTTACAACATGATTCTCACTCAATTCAACATTAAAATTAAAGTTTTTCATTCCGACAATGATAGTGAGTTTGTGAATCAATCTCAATGATTGTGAGTTTGCGAATCAATCTCTTGCTGATTTTATGACACAACATGGCATTTTTCACCAAACAACTTATGTTTACAAACCCCAACAAAATGGCATAGTAGAAAATAAGAATTGCCACCTCCTTGAAGTGGCTCAAGCCTTATGTTTTACTATGCGTGTTCCAAAACGTTTCTGGGCTGAAACTGTCATGACTGTTATTTTTCTTATCAATCGAATGTCTGCTAAGATTCTTGATTTTCAAACCCTTTTAAGGATGTTATCTAGATTTCATTCCATTTCCTCTGCTCTAAATATTTGCCCTAAGGTTTTTGGTTGTGCGCTCTATGTTCATGTTCATTCTCTTCATAAAGATAAACTTGATCCCTATGCTATCAAATGTATTTTTCTTGGCTATTCTAATTCACAAAAAAGATACAAATGTTTTCATCCTCCTACAGGAACCTACTATGTATCAATGGATGTTCAATTCTGCGAAAATGAGTCCTATTTTTCTGGAGATATATCTATGGTTTCTCTTCAAGGGGAGACTAATAGTAAAGAAGAGGGACAACTATGGTTGGGAGAGAAAAAAATATGAGTCTCAGGTACAGAGAATATGTTTCCTAGGCATCGAAGTTTCTCGGTCTAAGCAAAGACTGTTTCTTTCCCAAAGGAAGTATACTTTGAATCTCCTAGCTGAAATTGGTAACACAGTTTGTGAACCTATAGATACTCCTATTGAGGTAAATCATGGCATTTCTATTAATCCTTATCAAATTCCAATAAACAAGGAGAGATATTAGAGGATAATGGGGAGGTTGATATATTTAACTCACACTAGGCCAAATTTAGCATAAGCAGTCAATGTTGTGAGTCAGTTTATACACAATCCAAGTGATCATCACATGAATGTTGTCAACCGTATTCTGGCTTATTTAAAACCAGCTCCAAGAAAAGGTGTTTTGTTCTCCAAACATAGACATCTTGATGTTATAGGATATACATACTCTGGTTTTACTGGTAGTAGATTGGATAGAAAATCTACTTTCGGATATTTGTCGTTTGTTGGAGGCAACTTGGTGACTTGGAGAAGTAAAAAGCAGAATGTGATTTTATTATCTAGTGCAGAAGTTGAATATCGTGCTATGCATCATGCAATCACAGAACTTTCTTAGCTGAAAATTCTCTTAATGGAACTTGGGTTTGGTCCAACAAAACCTATGGTGTTGTTTTGTGATAATATGGCAGCCATTGAGATTGCTAATAATCTAGTACAACATGATCGAACTAAGCATGTTGAACTTGACAGAACTATATTAAAGATAATCTTGATCCTGGCACAATAGAAATCCCTTATACTAGGAGTTCAAATCAGTTGGTTGACATTATAACTCATGTTGTCACTAGTAGACCATTCCATACATCGCTATCCAAGTTGGACATATGTGATATCTACGCCCCAACTTGAGGGGGAGAGTTAGCAGGAATGGGCTTTGATTCTTTTCCATTCTGTTTAGGTTCCTATTTTGTATATTTTCAGTATAGTTTCCCTTACCATAGAAATATATATACAGCTGTATGGTTTTGTATATTTCCTATATAGGTTCCTTGTATTTTTTGTATATATATATCATTGAAATATATGAAAGTATTCATTCCACATATTTACAACTGGTGCAAAACAAACAACAGGAAACAACATTTCTCAAAAATATAGGAAACAAAAACATGGGAGAATGTGTAAATACAAAAAAATATTGGTATATTTCTATATATATTTTTATAAAAATATAGAGATTGAAAAAAGCTTTTTTCAAGAATTTAAAGGGTTATTGATGAAAAATATCAACTTGAAGATTAAGATCAAACCACAATACAAGGCAGTACCACTTCTAGGTAATAGAATAACTTTGTTTCCTAGGATCCACTCAATATCAAAAAGCACTAAATGACAAATGAGCAAATCAAGCTCCAATTTGAGAAAAACACTGATAAGCCAAACATAAAATTTTAATAATATATATGTATATAATCTTCTCAAGAAATATCAAAGACCTGTAGCAAAATAAAACCCATAAATCAAAGGAACAAAATAGAGATCCAAAGAGGGAGAAAACCTAGAGCCAAGAAAAAGAAAACCCAGTCGCCACTACTGGCAATCCTAAGAGACAGAAAGACGAGCAGCCAATCGCCACCACCGGCGATTCTGAGACAAAGGGATGAGTTGTAGATGGAGCTGAAATAAAATAGAGACTGTGGGGCAGAGATTTGGACAAAGATTGAGAGAATCGTTTTTGGTTAATGCCTTGAATTTTAGACCGGAACTCATTTCAGAAATTTTTAGAATTACAGAACTTTGAGTTTATGTTCCATAGGTTCTCACTCATGAACCCTAATACAAAATTGCATTAATTTCAAAACTTGCAAAAACACTAGCATTAGATATAAGATAAACACGTGTATGAGATTTCAATAAATTATCTTCATATATGGAAATGGAAAGTTTGTGTTATAAGATAAAAGGATAAGCTTTGTTTCTACCTTAATTTTCCTGACACTTGAAATTTTGTATTAGCAAATTTTTGGTATAGCAATTAATGTAGGGCATTAAACACTAAAACTGCATTAAAAAGCAACATGATTCATTCCTTCGTAAATATGGTTTTCCTTCTCTTTTGGTGCCAACGTAAAAAGCATGAAAATGTTATGGGAATGAGAACAATCAAAACTGCAATCATAGAACATTTCACCTAAATTAAGGGTCTATTTTTTATCATTTATGTTTTTAGTTTTTGGTTCCTGATGTATTATACTAAAAGTTCGTATCCCGAAAAATGGATTGATAAAGCAAGCACAAACCACATTTTGTGCTTTTCCCTCGTGGTGTCAACTTATTTCTTGTTTTAAGATACTAAATAACAAAAATAAAGATTTTAACAATAGATTTTTCTTTCATATTTGAGAAACAAAAATAAAAACAATCATACCAAACAAGCCCTAAACATTTTAAATGTATTAGTATACATTTGCTTCAAAAATAACAACACCTTCAAAATGGGAAGTACTAGAATGTCAGTGCCTTTAAGAAACCACTATAAAAATAAAATTAAATTAACAATGTGAGTAGTAGAAATTGAGGTCACTACAAGCCTGAATTTACTGATTCTCAATTGATGGAGCATATCATAATAATCACAACAGGTCAAGAATGTCTAAATATCAATCTATAATGCTTTTAGCATTACATTCTAATTAGATTAACACATATAAATACAATTCCAACTATTAGTACATTTTGATTTTGGGCACCAAGCAATCTTTTTACAGTCCCTATAACACACAAAACTTCAATTGCAACTACCACCATCTAATTTTACAAATTTACCAATAATCTTTTTGGATGGCAATACGCCAATAAATATTTGACAAGTAAAAGATTCAAAACAAGAAATTTACCAATAATCTTTTGGATGGCAATATGACAAAAAATATTTGATAGGTAGAAGAGTCAAAACAAGAAATTTAAAGTTTTGATATATCTAAATAATGCATAGACAAGGAGATTTCTACTATATATATATTTTTTACCTTTTAATTATTTACAGAAATACTGGGAACAAATATCTAAAACAATTTAATTAAAAAAAAGAATGAGAAGACAAAGAACTTTTCAAGATAAAATGCATAAACCAAATTCTAGTACAAATAAAATCATCACCTTTGCAACTGTTGAACCAATATGCTTCTCCCTATCAGAAGCATTTTTTTCATTTCCACGAAGGATGGCATGTTCATATTTTTCCTTAAACCTAAGGGATTGTCAAGCTTAATGTCAAAGGCAGCACAAGTTTAATTAAGCCAACTGAAGTGTGAAGGGAAGCAATACCATTTGTAATCACCAAGCAGATTAGGGCAACAGAAGTTGAACAAAGTCCACAATTCCTATTTTGAAGCGACAGAAGCACAACATTTTACATTTAGAAATTGCTTCATTTGGAAGAATATGAAATAACACACATTCATCGAGTATGAATCATAAAGATAATACCTTAAGATTGTTTTGAATTGGTGTGCCACTAATAATAATACGATGAGCACTTGGTATCCCAAGCAAACTTTTTGCTCTTTGCGTGCTAGGATTTTTAATGAGATGCCCCTACAGAAACACAACGTAATCAAAGTAATTAAATGCTTATAAATTATAAAGCAAAGCATTCTTTTCATTAAGTTCAAAAACCTTTAAAATATAGGAAAATCAAAGTGGAAACTACATTTGGAACCAAAAATATATTGACAGAATTCAGCCAATACCTAATTTTATAAGGAATCCATGCATATTAAAACCCAAACAAAATATATTGATTTATTCCCCAATTGATCTCTTCTTTCTACCACTCTACCATCTCAAGCCAGGCACTCTATTGCATGTGTGAAATGCCTCACTTGCCTCATTTATATAAACAATATTTACAGTTCAAATGGACTATCATTGAGCTGCAGTAAAAAATGGATATGGTGCATTGTACAAGGGTGACCCACAAATGTGATTTACATTCTGTGGCTGTAAACGGAGGCTGCAATCAGCAGCAAATAGTGGGTTCATAGGCTGGCACAAGCAAGGAAATATAATAAATAATGAAAATACAGTTTTATTTAGTAATCGAATTGCTTTGCAAAATTTGTTACAAACAAATTCAATACCATATTAAATCCAATTGAACTCCATGGAATTCAACAAAACTAAATCTATATTTTGGCTCTACAATGTTTGTTAAAAGAAAAGGAAAAAGTGCTATCAAAAAATCAAAACTTAAGCACCACAAGGCAATCTCAAACAAGCTTCTACACAAGGATATAAGATAAGAAGGTGAAGGGACGTTTTTTAAGGGAGGGGAATGGAAGGGAGGTTAAGTGAAGGAAAAATATATACCTTGTTGTGTTTAGGAAATTAAGAACTAATAATAAAGGGAAGGGAGGAGAAATAACTTTATCTTATTTGGATCAAGGGGAGGGGAAGGGAATTATAATTATAAAAATAAAAATAAAAAAATTCTTTTTTTAAGAGTTAAAATTGTTTACACCATGATTTGAGTGTAATGAATTTAAACACGGTGAAGGGATGAAAAGGAATATTTAAACTCTTTTCCCCTTCCCCTCTTTAAAAAATAAAATGCCAAACACGATAGGTAGGGATTTTTTCCTTGATTCTCCTCCTTTCCCCTCCCTTCCTCTCCATTCAACTCCTGGTCATGCATAGTTTAAGGTAATGAGACAATCATAATATAGCTTTGCCTCCAACTCAAATAAATTCAAGCACTTGATGTATGTATATTTTGTTATCAAAGACAAGGAATGAGGGATAAAGGAGGAGAGAGAGAGAACATCCAAGATTTTCACATACAGTTCTACAAATGCAATAACTTTTGAATAGAACCAACATGCAAGATGAGCATCTATAATTATACAAATTAAACAACTTATTCAAAGAAGAAACCTCAAAAGAAAATGCACACTCCCTTGGCTTAGGATACAACTAACAGCTCCATAATTTGACTAGGTGTGAAAAAAGTGCACTGCAAAACTAAATATGGTATTACAATATTCACCTCATCAAGAATCATATAATCCCATGTGTAACCATCCTCCGTTTCCTCCTCAACAAAGTAGCCATCTCCTTGTAATGATTTTGAGTTGTTCCGCACTATATCATAGGTTGTAAGGAGAATACCTTTATCCTACAAGGAGACAATGAAGAAAACAAAGAAAATTAGACAAATGTAACGAACAACCAAGACAAAGGCAGCCAAACAAGTATTAGCAAGTCTTTGAAAACCAAGATCATAGAACATGCACATAGAAACATCATAGGAAATAAATTCCAAGAAACTACACATCTATTGTGCCTCAATCTCGAAAAGGACTGAATTTGAACATTAAACTTGCATTTGAAATAATGTCATATTGCACCTGAAGTATATATTGCAGCTCATATTGTCTCGCCTTCATAGAGGTCCCAAAGTATCTACATTGAAATAGAGTTACAATTAGCATGCATCAACATTCAACATTATAAGATCTTCAGTCAAAAATTCTTACTCTCTAGTTTCCCCAGAAAGCCCCACAATAGATAATTCTTTGATCCAATGAGAAAGTAGTGTTTTAGGGGCCACAACCAATGCCCTTTTGATTAATCTCGAATGAAACAATCCAGCTAGAAAGCCACAAATCTGCAAAAGAAAACAAAACAAAATCACACAATTGTGTAAGTAACAACAAGAATATCTCAACAAACCGTGCTTCATTTCCTTACCTGCATTGTCTTCCCTAGGCCCATGTCATCTCCTAGGATTCCACCCTTACCTTGACAGTGCAAAGACCACAGCCACTTTAAACCATCACGCTGGTGTGGATATAGCATTTTTGCAATTTTGCTTGGCAATTTATATGAAGATCTTGGACCAACCAACATAATGGAGCCCTCATCCTCCAAAACTGAATAATCTGTATCATCATCCAACACTTCAATTGTGGTAGAATGATCATATGGCTTTGTGTGCTTACCATGATGCCTCCCATCTTCTTGGACCACTTCTCTGCCACTCAAAACCAAACAATCCTCATCGTCCTCCTCTTCATCCCTAAGAGTAGTCACAAAAGATCGTCCTGCAAACCTTAATCTCTCATGCACCTTTTTGGATTCATTTTTCTTTGGTATTTGAGTATTTTTCTCAGTTTTCCAATCCTTAGTGACATAGTTCTCACCCTCAGACTCACGTATCAGATCACCTTCCTCTTCTTCTTCAATATTAGACACAAAATAGTTTCTCCCAACCACCAATTTATCATCAACCCTTCCACATTCATCCTTCGTTAGGCCTCTATTATTTTTGTTGGTCTCATGCAACTTATCAACAAAACTATCACCCAAATAACCCTCATCATATTCATCAAAAACACTCTCAGTGCGACCATCAACAACCTTATTGGCTTCAGATGAAGAATCAGATGTACTAGAAAATGAGGACCCTGCACTAGCATATTCAGGCAAGTCAACTTTCTTATCTCTATCTCCACCTCCCACCAATTTTGAACAATCATCAGCCACCTCATCAAAGTTTTTCCTCTTCTCAATTGACAAAAGATCAAGCCTGGAGCTCAAATCATTAAGAATATCCCTGATTTCATTGGCACCCTGATTAGTGTGATCAGCCACAGTTTTTGATGGCAGAGGAGAATCAAAATCAGTAATATCAGAGAAACTGGGTCCATTGTGCACAGCAGATATACACCCAGCATTGTCCTTGTCTCGAGATGAGACTTTGCAAAGACGACGTCTCCCTTCAATCTTAACCTTAGTCGGCTTTTCTTCTTTAAAAGAACAAAATGTTCGCAAACATATAAGTAGAGATTAAACAACAGGGCAAAAACATTAAAAAAATGGTAAGTATTACCAAATGAAGAATCGAAATTAGTGATTCCAGAGAAGCGAGGGATGTTAAGATCATCATCATCAACAACAACGCAATGCTGGTGGGTTTCCATGGCCGATGCTTTGTTGACACGATTTCGTCCTTCCAGCTTCATCTTGTATGGCTTCCCTTCTTCCTCTGCAAATCATACATACATTTGTCAATTCATAATCAATAATCACCAATCCCCAATTTCAAAACCCTAAAATTAAAATAAAAAAATTAAAATCAGTTAAAAAAAAGAAAGAAAGAGAGACCATGAGAGAAGGATGGTTTAGGAGGAGCAGAGAGATCTTGAAGAAGACGATAATGGCTATCGTTTAAGCTTACTGGTTTACGGTTACTTTTCCTCTCATCTGCCATTTTCTCTTTTTATTATATGCAACAATAATTTCAGAGAAACAGAAAAGAGTAGAGAGTGTAGGAGAGTAAGTTATCAGAAGCTATTGGTAGTGTTGTATGATTTGCTTGGGTATGGGGTTGTTCGAAGCCGTATGCATTGCTCTGCCTTCGATTTTTCCCGCTTGGTAGAGGACTTTTGAAATTTGATTTTGCATTGGCTTTTTGGATCCTATATTAATAACCTAGGGCTCCAAGCTTTTTATTTTAATTAATTTATTCTAAATTCTAATCAATATGTTTTTCTTAAAAAAATTAATTATTACTTACTCCTTAAATTTGACCTAATTGATGTAAAATAAATAACAATTGTCGAGAATAGTTGTGTGTATAACTTCATTGATTGTAACACCTATTTATAGGTGTAAAAGGTTACAGAGATAGGAATAGGAGGAGAGTTCTATTTACATAAAAATATCTATCTATAGAGATAGGATAGACATTCAATTCAAATACACCACTTAAATATTATCACAACACTCCCCCTTGGATGTCTATTACAAAGAAATATGCCTCGTTAAAACCTTACTAAAAAAAAACCCTGTGGGAAAAAATCTTAGTGAAGGAAAAAAAGTACATTATTCTTGTAGAACTTGTGCCACAATACTGCCTCATTAAAAACCTTGCCTGGAAAACCCAACGGGACAAAACATAGATTAAGGGAAAAAGAGTACAGTGCACAGAAATCTCCCCCTCATGAAAACATAATTTTTAACAAAGATCTCTTAGTCGGCGCATGCCAATTTTGTTCACCAACTTCTCAAATGTGGTTGTAGGGAGTGCCTTTGTAAATAAATCTGCCAAATTATCAATAGATCGAATTTGATGAACATCTAAAACTCTTTGTTTTTGAAGCTCGTGTGTGAAAAAGAACTTTGGCAAAATGTGCTTGGTTCTATCTCCTTTAATGTATCCTCCCTTGAGTTGTGCAATACAAGCAGCATTATCTTCAAATAGTACTGTTGGACTTCTTTTACCATATTGAAGATCACATGTTTCTTTGATATGTTGGATCATGGATCTGAACCATATGCATTCTCGACTTGCCTCATGAATGGCTAATATTTCATCATGATTGGAAGATGTGGCAATAAGAGTTTGCTTTGTAGAACGCCAAGATATAGCAGTGCCACCATATGTAAACAAGTAACCTGTTTGTGATCGAGTTTTATGTGGATCAGATAAATATTCAGCATCTGCATATCCAATTAATTCTGACTTCGAGTCTTGCAGATAAAATAAACTCATATCTGATGTACCACGTAAATAACAAAGTACTTGTTTAACACCATTCCAATATCTTCGAGTTGGTGAAGAACTATATCTTGCTAGTAAACTAACATAGAATGCTATATCAAGTCTTGTACAATTAGCAAGATACATTAATGCACCAATAGCACTAAGATATGGTACTTCTGAACCAAGAATTTCTTCACCATCTTCTCGAGGACGAAAAGGGTCCTTTTTCACATCAAGGGATCGAACAATCATGGGAGAACTCATTGGATGAGATTTATCCATATTAAAACGTTTTAATATCTTTTCAATATAAGCTGACTGATGAATAAATATCCCTCCAAATAAATGCTCGATCTGCAGGCCG
>CATKHJ010264326.1:0-11949 GCA_949750685.1 Vernicia montana | reverse complement strand
GTCTAAGTTAAGGTTAGTGATGCTTGAGTATAAGATTGTGTAGTAATGAGTCTCGTATGATGATTACTTGTAGAAGATAAAGGAAAGGCTTGTGTTCAAGAAGGAGAGGCCAATCCTCATTGCTAGTGATACTTAATAGGAGCTAAGGATCCGAGGTGAGTTCATGATATGCTAGTATTATATGGGCATTCATATTTGTAAGCAATGATCATAGGCTTTATATATATTGAAGAATCATCAACTAGACATATGGTTCAGAAGTTCAAATAGACGGATCATGAAAGATTAGATAACTAGAAATTAAGATTCAACATAAAACTTGAATCATTTAAATATTTAGTTTTCATAATAGCATATGGCCAAGAAAGTAGGAATAAGCACATAGGTTTTTAAGAGAATGATTATCATAGTTCATGAGTCAAAGAATATTGAGCATCATAAGGCACATAGACTTAGGCATATGAATATTCAAATATTTATAAGAAAGATATATCATTGATTAAAGAAACAATTGATATGGTTCTTGTATAGATGAATCTTAATTAATCATAGACTCATATAATTTCATAAAAGAATCACAAAGTATCAAATGAACAATTATTATTAATCAACAATTACTAGAGGTCATGAATCAATGAGAAAACTTGAAACATAACATGGTAGCTTAACAATGAAAATAGACTTAATTAGCCTTCAGGATTAAAATACAAATATGATAATATATTTTTCACTCACCTTAGCAATTAGAAGCTTTCTATCCTTTGAATCCACTTTCTAAAAAATATAATTACATTATCAGATAAAATCTATATAATTCTCTTATATTTATTTCTAAAATTCTATTGAAAATTCTATAGCATCTTCCCTAAAAATGAACTAATCCCCTGTTAAAATCAACAAATCTCAATTAAGCAAAAAAAATACAATAGTCCAACTCGAACTTCCATTATAAAAATCCCATCCTCCGATATAATAGTCCATAATTCTATTCCATTTAATAAGATCCACACTGAACTTCACCAATCATTTTCAACTCATTTTGATATTTGATTAAAAACAATATAAAATTATATATCATTATTTTCATTTGCTCATCATAATGTCCATAAACATTATTTAAATTAAATCTAACTTACTAATTTTTTCAAGCAATTAAACACCGAAACTAACTTAATAGGAAAGTATTCTAGGCTTACCGGAGTGGAATTCTCACAAATTAACTTCAAAATCAGGATGTACGTGCGAAGAACAGCCTACTGGAGTTTTCTAGATCATTAGCGACGCGTGGACCCACGCGCCGGTGATCGGTCAACTACACGCCACCACTGACCGTGGCAGATGGAAGCGAGGTTACACCGAACGGTAGATCGTGAGCCGCTGATGCAAAAAATGCCAGCAATGTAACTCAACGCCTCCTTGTCTCACCGGAAAAAGCTTCGAAAGGTGCGAAGGGCCAAAACTTCTTTCTTTGATTTTGATGGCGTCTAGAGTCCTCACTAGTCGGGATAGGTGTCAAAATGCTCCTAGGATCATGAGCTTTAAAATGGTACCAAGAACTCTCAAAACTGTGGCCGGAATCACGACTGGAACTTTCGCCAGCATGATGCATCGAAGGAGCTTCGTCTAGCGAGTTCTCTGTTGTCCAGCAACAGTTTTCGACCGGACTAGTGGCGATAGGTTCGCTGGGAGGTGGGTAAGGTGGTTGTGGTGGCGGTGTAGTTGGCTGGTGGGCGGAGGTTGGGTTTTATGTCCACAGTCGCTCTCTCTCTCTCTCTCTCTCTTTCTGCTCTCTGCCCGATCTCTTTCTACGCAGCTTCAGCCAATCAAAATTATACTTCCAAATATTATTTATTTTTTTATTTATTATTATACAAGTTTCATAATATATATATATATATATATATATATATATATATATATATATATATATATATATATATATTATTCAAAGAAATGAAATGATAAGAAAACTTAAGTGGCTTGGTTGCTATTAACTTGCTAAAACTATAATGGGTCTCAGGTTTGAATTGCAGAGTTTACACATTATTCATATATTTTTTTTACAACAATTAATGTTTTATTTTATAATAAAATTTAGCTAAATTATCATCAATATCATATTAAATATAAATATAGCAAAATATAAATAAATAATTATATTTTCTTATAAAAATAAGATTTTAAAATTTATAAAATTTTAAGGTTATTACAACTAATCTTGGGGGCAAGCAACACCTTATAGTTGTCTCATATATAATAATTCTTATTTAAATTATACTAATAAAATTAATACGCTGATTGATGAATAAACCAATGTTTTTTATAAAAAATATATATATATAATGGCCAAACTTGGCCCACTTATGATAGTGGTCAACCCATACGTAATAATTTTAGGCCGACCTATAATCATATTAGAGGACACGAATATGGACGACCTTTATATGTATTCAATGATGAGCCCACTTATGATAATGGTTGACCCACCTATAATAATTCTCCGCCTATTTATGACTATTATGGGAGGCCAAGAACATAGAGACATATTGGGGTATCCTTGTTCACAGAGACCTTTAAATCTTCAACCTGACTTCAACCATGTCCATAATAATTTGCATGCATGATCCAAAATTGTCTTGATGTATAAATCTTTCTATATGCATATGATGACATTCCACTCTCCACAATACAAAAGTCGAAATTTTCAAAGTTAAATAGCCTGCTATTTTGGATCAACTCTGTATGTTCACTACATGAATAAGAGCAAATATTTCCATGGATTGAATATCTTGCAAAAGTCAAACACCTAGGAAAGATGTGAAGACTGTGTGGGAGGATGAATGAATGGATGAATGAAATGTTTGCCTTGCTTTGTGAATGGATGAATGAAATGTTTTGCAACTTCAACTTCATTTTCAAGTTTTTATTTTCTCAACAACTCATCAATCCTTTTTGCAAGCTCATTTTCTTTCCTTAAAAGAGAAATCAATTTCACGAATTTGTTCTTAAGTCCCTTTTCTGCAAAATTTTATAGATAACTATTTTTGAGATCGATGTTTCTCTGTGATCGTGGACAAGGAGAGATTTTCCTCCATAAGAAAGGATTTCCATTGAAGAGTCTCATAGGATTAGCAGAGAGACTGGAGTTCTTGAAAGATCATCATATCATTTAGCATTTGGGGAGTCAGCAAATCAAGGCCGTTGATTTTCAGTTGCAGGTAGTTGTAGGTGATGCTGGTTTCTATGGTCTGAGACTATCAAAATACAATTAAATTTAAGTGATTTTTAGTTAGAAAAAAGAAAAAAGAAAATAATAATAAGAGAGAAATCTGTGAGAAGCGACTTAAAATTCTGAACCGCACCTTATAAACAATGCAGGAAGCATTTGGAATAACGTGTATAATTATATTTTTCTTTTAATAATCTATATGTATACAGATACAACTATGTAGATTCAGAAGACAATCCACAATTTTTCTTCTCTTTTTCCCCTTTTTTTTCAGTGTAGGAATGAACTTGCTGTACAATTAGGAACAGGAACTCAAGGATGTATAGTTGTTTCATTTCTTTCTTTCTTTTTAATTGTTTTCACTGATTTTCATTTTGAATTCCACTCTGAACTCTAGGAAAAACTTCCCAAACCCATTTTTGGCTCCTTCCATACATAATGGTTGAGTATAGTGATAATGACAACTCCTTGTCACTGCCATTCTTTGATTTACTTAGAATCACCAACTACTTTTGAAGATTGAGAATCTACCTGAACGTATTTATCGCCAGAATGCAATCTCCATTGTTCCCCAACATTTATATGACTTTGCTTTCCTTCACTAGTGAAATCTAAGGAATTCTCATAGTCTATAAGGAACTCTTCCATTGTTGCAAAAGATTTCAGTTGACGACCAAGAGATGAGATTGTTTTCTGGCACTCAGCAAATTTACTTGCAGCAACAGCTAGCTCTTTCTTCTGACAAAACGCAACATTTCAAAACATAAATATGATATGAGAACCATTGTGGACACGTCTTCCAATTAAGCGGCTAACTTTTGAACAAAGAACAAAAAAATCAACAAAAAGGATATCCAGTCGCTTTTGCAAAACATTTGTGATTTAAAGATCTAGTTTGACAAGACCATAATAGGAATATAGAGAATTAAGTTATTGAAGATAGGGAAATATGAGTGGAGTGTCATGAAGCCAAATTGGATACTTGAGTTAGTGCTTAAATGGTTAGAAAAGCAGTCAAATTGGAGAGTGATACTACTTTATCTACAAGCCTTTCCTTCTTATAAGACTTTGAATGAGATGATTGTGTGCCAGCATAGTTACCAAGAATGCAAAGGCACACAAAACAGGAACAACAATGCAGCATGGCACTATACCAAAATGCAGTACGATGTTTATATAGATTGTGAAAATTGTGAATTAGAATTCTGCATGTAATAAAGAAGTTGGATGTGAACTCTTCTTAATTATTTCAAAACTGCAAGAAATTAAAAAATGAAAAAAAATATATATATATTTTCACCAATGAGCTCACTAAGTGAGCTCCATGTGTGCATTACTGTAGTCATTGTTATTCAATTGACCCAACTGTTCCTAATCTTAAAAGGTTTACAGCCACAATTGATAAACTCAAAAAGTTTCACCAAAATTGATAAAGGGGCAGATTTAAAGATTTTTTTTTCCTGATGAATTAACCTTATTTTAGCTTATGCCTCTGATAAGGTCATATAAACCTACAAACTTTTTTTAATCACCAAAATCAATGTGTTCAAACAAATTGTTCTATGTTTCAGTTAAGTAACTCCACTTCCAGATCCAATTCACATGGGTTAGTTGAGAATTCTTCTAACAGAGGATACTAATCAGTGATAATATCACATTTAAGAAGTCTATTTGACATTAGCACAAGCAGTTCATTTTCAGAATGGAAATGGAACAAAACTTCCACAATGTTGCAGCACAACAAACTACTGTCTGCATATGCAGGCCAAAATTTTTAAGCTGAACTGCAACATTCGTTTGATTGGAATAAGCATGGAAAATTAAGTTTCTAGTGAGTCTTAGGATGCTTACCTGCTTTATTTTCAACTCTTCTTTAAAACTTGCAACACGCCTGAGCTCAGTCTCATGCTGGAGCTCAGCTTCACGTTTCTTTTCCAAAAGCTCATTCTCCAATTTCTGGCACTTGGCTAAATTTTCTGCTGACAAAGCACGCTCCTTATTAACCTCCTCACCTAATAAAGCAACTTTAGAAAGCAAGGTTTTGACTTGAGCTTCAGAAATTAAGAGTTGCGACTCTGCCACTTCTCTCTTAGCTTTGATGCCCTCTATCTCTTCCTCTTTCACTCGCTTTGTTTCATTTGCATTAGCTAAATGAGCTTGCAGCTCAATCAACTTCACCTCTGCTTCCTTTAGCCCACTTTGTGACATCTCAAGTTGCTTGTGGCACTCACTCAAAGCGTTTTGTGATTGAACTTCTTCTTCTTCTATTTTCTCTAACCTCTCCTGTAGTTCAGCAGTCCTATGAATCATGGCTTCCAGTTCAGCTTTCCATGGGCTTCCACCACCATTAGCTTGATCTGATAAGGGTCCCACCCCAAGATAAGAACTGCCACTTTCCGTATCAGGCAAAGATGCAAGTCTTTCCATTTCCAGAAAATCATCCATGAGATCAATTTCTGAAGAAGGGACCATGAGATTTCTTCCAAGAGCCTTTTGATTCTTGAATTGATCAAGTTCAGTGATAAGAGCAGATGCCCATGAGTCAGAACAACTTGGCTCACATTGATTTATCTCCAATGAACTAATTTTGCATACATCGGTTTCCCCTGCCAGCAGCCTTTCCCCACAATCAGACTGGCTGTCTGTGAAAGATTCAACATAAATTGAAGAGGCAGTCAAGGATTTATGATCATTGGGAGGGGAAGCTTTCCGAGCAATGGTTTTTAGCCTACGACATTCAGCTTCAAGCTTAGCAACCTTCTTTATGCTTTCCAAATGGAGTTTGCTGGCTGTTTCAGCTGCTTGGGTGCTAAGGTCCCGCTCCATAATCCTAATCTCTAGCTCCTCAGCTTGAGAAAGGAGCTCCAGTCTAAGGGTAGAATTATCTTTCTCTGCAGCCTCAAGCTTTTGTCGAAGATCAGATTCAACTGATGCTGCAGCTTCACTTTTAGCAGTTTGAAGTTGAGCCTTGAGCTCAATAAGCTTGGTCTCAAGTTCAGACTTCACAGATTCCCATTCCTGTGTTTTTCTCGCAAGAGCTTCATTGATCCTTTGTTCTTGCTCTTCTCTAGCTTGTCGTAGTTGCCTCATGCATTCCTTAAGTGCTGCATCTAGATGACCAACTCTATCTTCGAGTCCAACATTCTTCTTTATAGAGGCCTCAAGTTGTTTCTTTAAAGACAATAATTCTTTTTCAGCCTTCTCCCACCCTAGCATTTGAGACACAAAATAGAACAAGAACCTAATTAGGTTCCTAACATTCTAATTAGGATAAGGAAAGGTAGCATAGATCTTCATAATGCCCTCATGACAGATAACTGATGCAACAACTTGAAGGAAGCGAAAACTAATAGGGAAAAAAATCGTTACATGGATAAAGAATCTTCTTAAGGGAAAAATGCACAAAAATTTGAGTTCCATATCCACATGTATAAAATCAATTTGACTCCACTTAGCCTCAGTACCTACTAATTGAAGTAGGCTATAGGAATTATTTTTCTACATTCTATTCTGCTAAGTTCAATAGTTGAATAGTGTTCGATGAATATCATTTCAATAATAAAAGTCATAAGCTGATTACACGTAATAAAATTGGAGAAGTTGCTAGAATATGATGTCAAGTCGTAAACATCATAACACGATGCAATGAACAAATCAATCCATTATGCTAGAAAAAGAGAATTTAGTTGCCAGAAATTTTATACTCACCAATTGCCTTAACATGTCTTATCCAGTACAAAATTTTGTTTTAATTTTATGCATTTTAAAGGAAAGACTAGCTTACATTGCATTTCATGCCTAATTTCTCTCTGAAGTTGAACACAGAAGGCAAGAGAACAGATACCTGAGACAGCTTCCTCTGCAACTTTGGCATGCTGCTTTACCAAGTCTTCCTTAGCATTGATGTTCAGAAGAGCAGCAGATAGTTTCTCTGTTAAAGTCTTCACATTGTTAGAAATTTCTTCGTCAGGGGGTACTGATTTAGAAGTGACTTCTGGTGACTGAGGATTATGAATTGGATATATCTTCAACAACAAAAAATAAATAAATAAATAAGAATTTCTCCAACAGCATCACTCAGTAGAATATGCACTGCCCAAAATAGAAATTTATGCATATATACATTTGAGTTTGCAACCATATTTGGCCAATCCTGAAATAAGAATATTATTTTATAGTTATTCTATTTAGTGTAATATATTATTTATCTGATTAACGTCTAAGTGAGATTAAATTATTATTTCTATTTAGTTTTTCGTTTCCAGAATGTTTTACCATAGCCAACAACATAAACTATACAACAATTCATCTTTCCAGGATCAATAATATAATCCTAATTCTTATTCTTGTTACTTTTTTCTTATATTCATCTTTTAGACATTCTTAGATCTAATCTTTGGTATTCTTAAATCAGATCAATATATTGATCTTCATAAATCAAGCCTATTTGATCTTCTAAGAACACTTCTTGTTTTTTGGGATTACAAGGTAAAATTATAGGCATAATTTGCACAATTTGATAATTATACATTTATACTCTGCCCTTGGATATTAAAATGTGTAAAAAAAAGATACATACCTAAGTAAAAACTTATAGATCATAAAACGTCTCAGTATATATAAGGAAGACGAAAACACCATTATATCTAGTTCATATGGCTAATTATGCCTCAAATGACAACCAAAGATCTAAAAAGACAAATAAATAAATAAATAAATAAAGATCATGCAGATTGAAGCCATCATTTTCCATTCAATGGTTCAAGCAAGAATCCCCAGAATTGAAAATCCCTTGTATCCCAAAAATTGCTCCAATGGCATAGTTTCCGCAAAAGAAAGACCTCTTGTTCAGTAAATTTTGCAACCCAATAGCAAATCAAACAAAATCTGATAAAGGAAGTTAAAATTAAATATATTTATTCAATTAAACTAAAATAATTAATCAAGTTGATCAATAAACACTATAGAGGACATGAAGTAGTAAAATTAAAACCCCTTTACCCAATTCAGGGTCTAGCTTTACCATACAAGTACAATACCATCATCTGTCAAAATGTGACATCCACATGCATAAGAAACCCATTCATATAATTCATATAATTATGGCCCAATACATAAATTCACTCCTAAACTTCCACAGAAAAAAGATAATAACAATAATAATAAGTGAATTAATCAGACCAACCTGATCATCGGAGAATCTTTCAGAATGGGAAGAGATAGATCCTGAACTTTCAGTTTCACCAGGACTCTTCTCTGAAGACTTTCTTCTCCATAACCAACTCCGGCGGTCCATCTCCAATCCAATTCCACCAAAGCATCATTATCCTACCATTTTCAATGCTATAAAATAATAATACATGAAAATGTTATAAACTCAATCAAACTTATTTGAAAAATAAAATTAAAATAAAGAATTAATGAAAGAAATGTCTGCTTTGCTTAGAATTCACTCCCCAACCAATTTTATTTATTCAAAAAATAAATGCTTTATTTGTGACGTTTGAACCATAATGCTAATCAATAATTTCGGATATGTTTTTTCAAGCTTAATTCTACAAGTAAATACAACGGTAGACAAGAACTTGGTACCTTCCAAATTCCCCAATTTTTTTTTTTTTTTTTTATGCCATAACATGACAACCACAGACACAGAGAAAGAGAGGACCACGTGAGAAAAAGCCAATACCCATTTTGAATATATCTAACAAATACATATACTCTTTCCAGGTTATTTCGAAAACCAATAAATAAAAATAAAAAAGGCAATTAAGAGATCCCAAGAATGTCTGCTCCTGTTTTTTCCACATTTTGGTTTTTTTTTATTTGGTATATAAAAATAATAATTCGTGCTTTGATTATTGAAATAGACGGCGTTATTCCCGGGTTCCGCCCATGATTGCCGGGATTTTATTTTCAATAATTGATACTCTCACCGTCAACCACAATCAACCATATCATTGCTGCTAATGGTTTTTCCTTTGTCCTCTTTCTCACCATCACCTTGCAACAAACAATGACTTGTAAAACAATATTTAAATATTTTTTCAATTTTTATTAGGGACGACAACATGTCAGTTTTGGATGGATTTTATAAAATTCAAATTCGATTCGGTTTAAAAAATAAAATACCTATCCGCTTCGGGTCAGATATTGAGACGAAGTAGGCTAAGTCAAGTATACCGTTTATATATATATTTTTTTTGTTTTTTCTCTTCAAAAAAAAATTTTTGTATTATTTTCTCATATATATATATATTCATTTATATTTTTTTCTACATATTCATACAATATAATTTACATTTTATATAAAAAAATAAATTTTAAATTTTAAAAAAATATAAATTAAATATATATAATGATACGAATCACAATCACCTGTCTTGAGACCCAATACCCAATATCTTTACGCTTGAAAGCGACTCCTTAGAAAGTCAAATCAGATTCGTTGCCAAGTCTGCGACCCTAATTCAACTATGTGAATCGAATCTTGAAATAAATAGTTTTGATTGTATAAACTTTAATTTAAATAAGATGTAACACTCCTCAATTTGGCAAAGCCGAATTCTTTTATCAAATTAATCAAATATCCATTACAACTTGAGTTATGGCCGAATTTATAAGGGAATAAGGATAACTAACCCTAATTGGGATGTTTGGACATAAAACTGAACTAAAATACTTAAATTCAAATTGAGTCTTGACCTAATTTAAAACAAGCCCAAAAATACTTAAAACATAAAAATAAAGTAGTCTAAATAATCATTGGGCTTAATACATAACATAGACAACTCAAACTAAGAAAAACATGATAAATTGAATTCTAAAAACCCAAATAATGGAAGGATCAATTCGAATGAAGAATGGCAGCCTTGTAAACACTTGAATCATAACCATTAGGAGAATAGATTAGGCCCAAGCAAATAGGAATGTAATTTGACCTCTTCATCTTAACATTGGGCTTGAACAGATTGATTAAGTCTTTGAAGCTTTCTTGAATACAATTGGATCCATATGCAAAACTCATGATCTAAATATTCCTGATTGTTTTGTAGGAAACTTCATGCAACCTCTTATTCCTCTTGAATGATCCAACAAACAAGTACAATAGTTAGTTTACACTCTTTTGTAAGCTATCTTAATAAAAAGAACAGTTTTGAAGAACCTTATTGAAATCTTTATCATGCATACATTTGTAATCTTCTTGCAAGGTATCTTGGTTCTCATCATATAATATTTTAAAAAATAAAAAATATATATATTATATATAATTGGGTCGGTTTATACTATTATCCGAACCCGACTCATGTATAAATTAAAAAATTCATCTCGCTCCATTTACTAAACGGGGTGGGTATTACTCGCCCCATTTGGGTCAGGTAGAGTATTCGACAGGCGGATAAAATTGTCATCCCTAATTTTTATTAACAATAAAACTTCATGACTCAATGTGTCACATTGTCAGCTCAGCATCACACGTGGCATGGTATGTGTAAAAATGTCACGCGTGATGATGATGTGGAAATTTAAAAAAAAAAAAAAAAGTTTATGGTGAAATTTTAGAACATAGTTTTCCTTTATGTGTATCTAAATTCATTGATGAAAAATTCGTAGTTGGAAGAGTTTCATTGTTGTGGATTGCATTAATTTCTTTCGCAATCTTGTGAAATCGTTGTAGTTTCAATTTTAGCAATAGAGATTTATATATTCGTAATACCCTATACCTTAATAATTTAATGTACGTATAGAAGAATTAAATTGAATGCCATTGTGTTTAGAAAGTTAAATTTGATAATTATTGCATGTGAAATTTATTACTGAATTTATGATTAAATTCCATAAGTAAGTGATAATTGATATATGAATATGTGTGACAATTGAGCAAGTGATGGGTTAGCTAATGCCCAATAGTGGCCGGCTATAATAGAGCAATTTATGGGAAAAATATGGACCAAAAGGGAATATTGTTGTGGTAAGAAATGAATTAGAGGAGAATGGGTCCCATTCTCCACCAATGTCATTTTTTATTGTTTTTCAAGGTTCATTGAACCTAGACCATTTGTATCTTCATATTTTCAATTGTTTTAATTTAAATTGAAAAGTAAATACAAGCTTCTCTTAGAAGCCATTCACTTCTAGCCATTGATTTCCATGATTAGATCATAGCCACTCAAATTAAGTCAAACCCAAATTGCCAAAAGCTATCATCTTTTATATTCTCTCAAAACTCTCTAGAACAACAAAGCTCTCAACTCTTTTTTTCTCTCAACTTTCTTTCTCCTTTTCATCTTTAATCCTTCAATTGATCAAGGAAAATCTCTATTAAAAAGGAAGATCTTAAGGTAAAGACCTCAAATCTAAAGTCTCTTCTTTATTTGAATGGTGTTTTTCATGTTTATGAATTGTGACTTTCTTTTCTTTCATTTCTTAAGATTTATCCAAATGGGTTTCTAAGAAAATGATTTTCTTTGTGAAAATGCATTTAGATGATGGTTCATAATCATGATCTAGGTGTATTGAGTGTGTGGAAATGAATTTACAAAATGGGTTTCAAACTCTCTTACTTTGAAGAGAATGGGTTTCAAATTTGCTCATTTGATGACGATTGATTTGATCAAAAATGGGTTTTTAAGATTTTTTGTTTGTTCTAAGTGTTGGTTGATAAAATGAGCTTAACTTTGTGTACATTACATATTTTGGTAATGATTTAGCTTTGGGTA
>CATKHJ010264318.1:0-14527 GCA_949750685.1 Vernicia montana | reverse complement strand
TAAATAAGTTTCAATTATATAGTTGAATATGATTTAAGTAATTTCATAGATAAAATTGTAAGTAAATAAATAGACTAATAAATGAAATTATATATTTCCTTATATGTTATGAGTTTATATTTTGCATTAGTTATATATTGTTTTGAGCCTAGTATAAATAAATGAAATTAATAATGTATAAGTTTCTAAGTAAAAACCAAAAGAGTTATTTAGGTGTTTTCTTTAATATATATATATATATGTGTGTGTGTGTTTGTGTGTGTGTTGTATTAATCAAATTAATTGGCAAAGAAGTTTAAATTATATACGTTATATACAGTTCCATTATGTTATTAGATTTAATTAAAATATTTGTATAAATATTATTTTAAACAAATACTTAAAATAATATATGAAGATATATAAATAAAGAATATCTTTACAAATAATGGGTATATAATTTTATGTGAATTTTATATTGCTTTAAATGAATATTAAAATGGAATATATTTATAAATAATGTTAATGACTTTTATTATGAAATATAAATATATGAACTAAAATAATAATGATATGAATTAAAAATAAATAATGAATTTTGATATAGAATTTAAAATGCGAAATTGACTTGTGATGTATACATATATATGTATATGTATATATATATATATACATATACATCTATATGTATACATATACATCTATATGTATACATATAGATGATTATATAATATATATATATATATTATTTTAAGTTCCATCTATATATATATATATATATATATATATAAATTATATTTATATTATTTGAGTTAACTTAACTGAATTTATAATTTCATTATGAATTAATATGAGTTTTTATGAATTTATTGGGAATAATTTTATATAGTTTTATTATTGTTTACTTAAATTTGAAATGAGTTATTTATATGTTTGCCATTAATATAATTGAATATATATGATTATATAATTTAAAGTATTTCTACGAGTATTACTATAAATAATTAATTATTGTGATATATTAATTTATATAATTTTCTTTCAATATAAGTTAAATAAGTTTCAATTATAGAGTTGAATATGATTCAAGTATTTTCATAGATAAAATTGTAAGTAAATAAATAGACTAATAAATGAAATATTTTTATAAAGAACGTTAATGATTTTCATTATTAAACATAAGTATATAAAGTAAAATAATGAAGGATTGATTAAAAATGGATAATGAAAATTGGTGTTAACTTTATTATGCGAAGTTAGATTATGAACTAATGGAGGATGAGATTAATGTGTTGGAGGTCCAGGTTGGACCATTGTGATTTTGTTGTTTAATTGTGTTGTAATATTTATTGATTTTTTAGGGAGATTAGTCTAATTTTAGGGAAGATGCTGTCGAATTTTCGGTAAAATTTTAGAAATTATAAAAGAATAATTTATATAGAATCTATTTGATAAATATTGGTAAAGTCTTAGAATAAATTTTAAGGTTAAATTATCAAATAGCCAATAGATTTTGAATTAATTAGTTGGTAAAGTGAATCGGAATTTTATGTGTAGGATTTGATGAGATGAAAGGATGAATGCTCTATATGTAGATGGAATGAAAAGGCATAAGAAAATCAAGAAATGAGAATCAGTAAATTGGCTTATATAAGGAGACATGTTTAATGGAAGTGAGTGAAAAATATATTGTTATCTATTGTACTTCAAATTCTTAACTATAATTTATTTGCCAACTACCTAAAGTATAAATTGTTCATTTGATTAAACTCAAGTAATTATAAATTCATCTATCAATTGATATTTTTCTACCTGCTCATTGATTTGTTTATTGAAATCTTCTTTCATTTGTTCAATGAGATGTCTTATTTTCTATTGATACTTGATATACATTTATTGGAGTTCTATTCCACCTATCTATTAAGTACTGTTGCTAATTGATATTTGTTGATTGGAATCATTGGTCATTGGAATATTTGATATGAGAAAGTGAAAAAATTGTCATTCTATGTGTTGAAATCCAACCTATAGATAGAAGAAATTCCCTTTCTTCGGTGTGGGGATCACTGAACTCTGTGCACAGTAGTTTATACCTTGCTAGGAGGTATTTGAATGCCCTAGTCACAAGGTCTAGCTAACCTTGCGTTATAATTTGTCATTGAAAATCTGTGATTCCGCAGTACTAAATTGGGAATGTGAATACAATTCACATTTAATTGGTAATAATTTTTGCTAAACTATATATGAGGATTTATGCTACCAATGTGATATGTTTATTAGTTACTCTTATTTTATATATTCCTATGTATTTTTTCTTTGACATCCATATAGTTATTGCTTCATTTGTTCATATGATCTTTATCCCATTCGTTTAATAATTCATATTGTGATTCTGTTGATTCCATTTAATCCAAATACAAGTATGAATCTTAAACGTTATTGAAGCTATCGTTGAATACCAAACCCCACAATTTATAGCAGTATATTTTTTACTCTCTAGATTTTATACTCATCCCATTTCCTTAATTTTTACAGGAAGACAGTAGAGAAACAAAGAGATTTTCTAGTATTTGTCTTCACTTGAATTCAGTGCAACAAAGTGAGCTTATTTTGTTATGTGTACATATGTAAAGATTTATTTCTTAATGGTATATATATATATATGTTAAATTTGGATGTTTAATTCGTTAGTTGCTCCGTAGTCATTGGAAGACAAAAGTTATTTAAATGATATAATTGTGTAAAAGAAATGTAGTTTTATGAATGTATGTTTATAATGACGATAGATGACTTATAAAAATAAATATTATAATAGGATGATAAGGAATATGTACAAGCTAATTGATAAATAAGAATGATGGTTGGTATGAATTAATTAATTGTGATCATAATGTGAAGTTAATAGATTTTAAACAGATTCTGATCTTTGCAAGATTTGTATGTATTATTTGTGGTTAGTGTATGATACCATATTGGATTTGATAGTAGGTATAGGTTCTACGGGTGGTTGGTGCTCTTATGACTACCCATACCCTAAGACCGTCATATCCCAAAAGTGGGATGTGACAGACTTCATATTGTTCATGACAGTCCAAAATTCCTTACTATATGTTGCTTTAACTGCTTGCCAGAAATCATTCTTCAAACTCAATCCAGGGAATGATTTCTTGAAGTTCATGAACAAGTGTCTTGCATAAAATCTATGACATGCATCAGAAAATTTCTGTTTCAAAGCCTCAATGACACTCTGAAATTAAATGTCATTGGTTAAAAAAAATTAAATAAATATGTAATCAAATGCATTGATAACTAAACTTTATAAATATCTTTAGATTGAGACACACACATTATAAAACAAAAATAATCATACCTTTTGTCTGTCTGTCATGAATGTCAGTGGTTTGTCATCAGTCCCTCCTCCAATACACTGATGCAAACAGTCTAAAAAAAAGATCCAACTATCATAACATTCTGACTCAACAATACCAAAAGCTAGCGGTAAAATACCTCTATTGCCATCTAAAGATATTGCTAATAGGAAACATCCACCAAAAGGACCCTTCAAGTAACACCCATCCAATCCAATGAAAGGTCTGCAACCCTCCTAAAATCCTTTCTTTATAGCCTCAAAGCAGACAAATATCTTGCTAAAAACAAATTCATCATCTTCATTTTGCCTTGATTTAGGTTGTAGCTTCACAAAGGTGTCAGGATTAAACCTTTGTAGATGTTCAATATACTTTGGCAATTGAGCATATGAAT
Organism: Vernicia montana; assembly: GCA_949750685.1. Lineage (NCBI taxonomy): Eukaryota > Viridiplantae > Streptophyta > Magnoliopsida > Malpighiales > Euphorbiaceae > Vernicia > Vernicia montana. The sequence goes on along the minus strand of CATKHJ010264318.1, from coordinate 10,786 downwards.
GACTGTGTAAACCTTCATTGTCTTCCCTTGCCTTGTGTTTTTCCCTATTAAGTTGCCAATTAGGTGGACTGATCCCCCAATTTGTGGTTAATTCATGTGTCATTAGGTCAAATGACATTAAAGAATCTGCCCTCAGTTGTTCAGCCAACTTAGATTTAATCCACTTAGTATTTGCATTTCTGTTCTTATTGGAAGTTACTCTCTCACAAGTGTGCTCAGATTGCAGTGTCTTCACCATAAAAGGTGATTTCATATGGTACCACTGAAGCATGCAGCCTCTACTTACACCCTTCACCATCACAATATGCAGTCACCCTTAATTAATCATTTTTCTTCTTCACTATAGGATAACCACCCTTGACTACATAGTCTCTAAGAGCCAATCTCAGAGCATCCACATCCTCAAATACTTGCCCAACCTCAAACTCTAAATTATCATAAACAACAGGTCTGTAAGGGTTAGAAAACATCCTTTTAAAATGATCTTTTCTTCTCTTCTTCCTGACTCCATCATCCTCACTACTGCATACTTCATCTGTATTATCAGATGCCACATTACTCAGCTCATCTTCATCATTATAAACTTCTAGATTATTAGGATCCACCCCCTCTTCATCTTCCACCACATTATCAAGATCCACCTCCTCTTCATCTTCATCAGCATCATCAGTTTCTATGTTGGTTTCAGTGTTGTATAACTCATCCATATGATCATTAACTATCCAGTCCTCATCATCAGAATCAGAGAACTCATACTCAACCTCTCCTTCTCCATGTACTTGATTGTCTTCAACAACATTTGTTGGTTGTTTATCAGGTATATTTCTTCTTTTCCTCCTACTTGTGTCAGTAACTCTTCCAGCTGAGGTACCTCTGCTGCCTCTACCTGATTGACTGACTCTCCCACCTCTACTGCCCCTGTCCCTTATGTCTCTCATCTCATCCTCATTAGTTTGCATATTAACACCAAAATAACTATCCCATACATATGCATCAAAAATAGCACTACCTCTATTTTGCCTAATTGGTACACCTTTTGAACCACCTACATGTGTCTCTTCCCCACCCATTGAACCACCTAATTCAGCACACCCATCCCTTCCAACATGTATATCTTTCCTACCCCTTGAACACCCTAATTCAGTATTGCCCTCACTTAATACACCAACTGAAATACTCTCATCACCAACACCTAAATCATGTAAACCTAAACCACTCTTATCTGCAATATTTTCAACAACACTATCACATAACATAAGTACTGGTTCTCCTACTGTATCTCCAAAACCAGTAACTGGTTCCTCTCCTTCAATACCCAATGCAGTCACTGGTTTCTCTCCTACCTCTCTCAAATTTGCAGGTTCATTTACTCCTAATTCAGTATCATTTACACTAAGTGGTTCATGCCTCTCATATACACGCACATGCATTTCACAAGTGTCTTTAAACATTTCAAACATAAAAATCACATCATCATCAGAACCAATAGTTATGTTTACCCCACATACAAAATCTACAAAGTTTGATATTATCTCAGGAAATAACCTATAAGCATCTTCCACCAATTTGATGTAATTATATGTGTCTGAGTATACATTATAAATGATCCCCCCTTTTTTATCAAATTTGAAATGTAAGGTATAAATTTCAGGCAACTGATACCTACAAATATATGAGAAATATGTGTTAGATAATACAGTGACACAGTTATGATAAGGTAAGATTAATAACAAACAATCCAATTTAGGTATTAACAACATTAACAATCATTGGTTCAAACAAAATGCATGAACAATTTTAATTATTTAGTAACCATTGAATTTAAAAATTACTAGAACTGCATCTAAAAAATATAAATTTTTTATTTTTATCAAGTGTTCTTGAATAAGCTCTAAGAATTAATTAATTGATAGAAAAATTTGCTTTTCACTTTTATTAATTGTGATTTGAGGTTATATATTTTATACATAGACTGAATGGAGAGTTTTTAAGATTCATCTTAAAATAACATTTAAGAACTTTATTTCAATTTAGGTAGACATAAACTGACTTAAAAATATATTGATAAATTCAAATTAAAAAAATTCAACTGCTCATCACACGTAAAATACAAGAAAAAAAAGTTAAAAATCTACATACATATGGCTAAATTGTGAAGGTCAATTTGCATATGTTGGTCCCACCTAAAAACTAATATAAATATTATAAATATTTACATAATATATATATATATATATATATATATATATATATATATATTATTCTCTTAATTATTAATTTGCATCACCTAATAAGTAATTAACAAACTTTTAATTGTGTACAGGTTTCATTTTTCTTTTTTTTTTCCTTAATGAATTTTAAATTTAGTGGAAGAGAAAAAGAAGTTAGCATATATATAATTTCAACGTCTATATTATTATTATGGACATTATTTCAGAAAAAAATAATGAAGATCCACTTGTCCCTGCATTAAGTTGAGGACAAACTATAGAATCAGTAGCTTGATTGCAAGCATAGAACCAATAGCTTAAAAACAAGCACAAAATTAGAAATTGACTAATTGATTAATTGAGTAACCAAAATCTCAAAATACATGTAACCATTTCTTAGCTAATGAAAGAGGGTGCCTTGAATTTCTACTTCATATTAACTGAGCAAAATAAAAATAAAAAACTGACAGTAATACTTGTAACTATAATGGAGACATATCAAAACAAAGAGCAACTAAACATGAGACTTAATTCACCAAAGTAAAAGAAACAATAAAATGCATAATCATAACAATACAAATAATAACAAAATCTAAAATTTCAAATTACTTTGTGTTTAACTAAAAAAGTTCCATTCGGATATTTTCACAAACACCTTGTGTGCACTAATTCTCAAATTACATATATTCATAAAAATTAATACACAAAATAGTCATTATCAAGAACATAATATCAATATATAACTCATTAAAATTTGCACAACACAAAAATGAAAATCATAGCAAAAGGAAATTATATCAAGTGAACCCACTGATTTTATAATTTCACCCGTTTTTCCTAGATTTTGAAATTGAAGATTAACACACACACACACACACAATCGAATCAAAGAAATTAAAAATATTCAAATCACATAACAATTAAACTTACCTTAGAAATGAATCCATTTAAAAACACAGTGATATTCATTCACTATCAACGAACATAGTAATCCCTAAATTTTGATTTTGCATAGACTACAAAGAAGATAGAGCAAGAGAGAGGAGTTCCTATGTTAGATTGAACGCAATGAAAGAGGGTATTTTAGTTTCAGCAATTGAAAATGGGGCTAGATGTATTTTGAGGGTATTTTAGACATTTCACATGGAGTTAACGGAAAAAAATACTAATTTTTGACAGAAGGACTAAGTCATTTAATGGAATAAAATTACAGGGACTAAATAATTACTTTTTCAAACTATAGGGACGAAGTCATTTTTTTTAGCCAAACCTCAGGGACTAAATAGTACTTTATAAATAATAATAATAATAATAATGAATATAAGATTATCTCATTAGGGGCGTTTTAGTAATTTACCATTGAAGGACGCGAAGGTCATTTTGAAATTTACATATTAGGATTAGGGTTTTGGTGCAGAGCCTTTATTCCAAATTGCAGAGCCTCTCGCAGTTATCGTCTCACTGCTTCTTGGTCCTGGTATTCCTCTCTCATCATCACTATAATTGCTGCATATATTTTTAAGATCAATGAATTGGTTGATTTTTTTCTTAAACTTTGTGTGGATTGATTGTTGAATCAGGTGATTTGAGCTAAGTTTTTTGTGGGTAACCAATCAATCATCCAAGATGCAAAACGATGAAGGTCAGAATATGGACCTTTACATCCCCAGGAAATGGTAATAATATAACTTGCTGTTATTTGTATTTGCTTTAGATTTGGAAACTTTTTGTAGGGTTTTGGCAAGTAGGAAATCTAAGCAATATTTGCTATGTCGTTGCAGCTCTGCCACAAACAGGCTCATCACGTCCAAGGATCACGCATCTGTCCAGATTAACGTTGGACATTTAGATGCCAATGGCAACTACACTGGTCAATTTAGCACTTTTGCTCTCTGTGGTTTCGTCAGAGCTCAGGTACTTGTTTTTGCTTTTTCAAAAAATAATTGTTTATCAGGGCTTGTATTTGTTTGTACAATTTTTGCTCGGTTATTGAATACTAGTCTTGTAGTTATCTGTGTATATTGGATTATATTTGGTAGCATAATTATAGTTATTAAGGTTGTCAATTTTTTTGTAGTTTTTTTAGGCGATACTTTCATGTTTGGCTTCATTTGGATATATTCAAATTGTTAGTAGTTCAATTGCAAGACCCATGTTTAATATGAACTTTTGAATTACAATCTAGCATAGAGAAGGGTTAAGTACTATGGTTGAATCTATGAGCAGTTAGCACTCATGCAATACAAGATTGCTGAACTTGCATAGGGAAATGTTGGTTTCATTATATTGCTGCCTGGGTTGCTGAACTTGTATTTCTAAGATAGGTGAAAAGATTGTGTATTGTTTTTATTATGAATATCAAATGCTGAATTGTGTTTAGGCTAGAGAAATCATAGTTGGATATGGTTGCCACAGGATCAGCCACTGGCTCAAGAGCTAATGGATATGTTATTCCTTTTATACCCTTTTGAACATTATATTTTGGGCAGTACTATGTTAACTTAGGATTCCTTGATAATGACTGTGGCTGCTGGTTATGCAGCATTCACACTTGAATCTTTTTTATTGTCTTACATTTGATTGATTCATGTGCTGATCATGGTGATCTTCAACTTCTCAGGGTGATGCCGACAGTGCCCTTGATAGGCTTTGGCAAAAGAAGAAGACTGAACTCCGTCAACAGTAATTGTGGTTTGAGAAGTTCTGTTATCTTTTAAACAATGTTTGTTCAAGGAGAGAATGAGATGGCAGTGACTTTGTTTTATTTTGTGACTGGTGGTTTTAGTTATTTGTCAGTAAGAACAAGTTATAATATCTAGTTCTTAGGATGATTTTATGTTGAACTTATTGATATAATGATTTCCTCTGATATTGCATTTTAAAATTTGAAGTTGACTCCATTGTTTGAGGTGCATTATATATTAGCTGTGCATTTTGTTATAAGTTATCCCTTTTGCAATATTCTTGCTTTTGTTTTACAAATAGGTGTGCCATTTTAAATGATAAGTTGAGCAAAATATTGGTGTTGGCACTGCAGTCCATTTTTCATCATTGCTATCCAAGAAGCACAGCCTAGGAATGAATTTTTTCACCTTAGACCCTGCTTTCCATGATTTGCCCCTCGTTGCTGCTCAGATTCTGATAATGTTGTTAAAATTGGACCGGAGATTGAACCGGTTTTCTTGCCGGTTTACGGTCCGACCGGTTTGACCGGCTGGTCCGACCGGTTTGACCGGCTGGTCCGACCGGTCCAATTTAATTTATCTGGGATTTTCTCTCTCTCTCTTTTTTTTAGTTCAAAATGGTGTCATTTTGAAAAAATTCGGTTCAACCGGTCACTGGTTTTTCTGGTTTTTTTCGGTTCGAACCGGTTTTTTCGGTTCATGATTTATCTGGTTTTTTATGATTTAAAAATCAGACCAGTAACCGATTCTCAGTTTAATTGGTCTGACCGGCCGGTCCGGTCTGGTTTTAACAACATGGATTCTGATGCCATTAGAAACAGTTTAGTAGATGATAATGCTGTAAGGATTGCACCTGTAAGCTACTACACGCATTCCTTTCAAAAAAGGCCGCATTAATTCTCCTGTAGCCCATTTATAATCATAAACGTCAAAGGCCTCTTTTGATTTATAAAATAATTAATTTGTTTAATTTTGTGGTCAAAATTATTTTTTAAAAAGTTATTATTTTTAAATGTTTTTGGGAAAAACAGTTTGTAAAATAATTATTTCACTGATAGCTATTTTATCTATCTATTCTATCATTAAAAGAAACCCATTAGGTGGTTTTAATGTGCTTTCAGACATTTACCAGGCAAGAGACCTTTCCTTTAATATATAATTTGTTAATAACATTATTAGGAAGCTTTTGTGGCTGGTAGTTGAAATGGAATTGTATAGAAGGTGATGCTGTCATAGAGGTCATATTGAGCTAAAAATGTATCAACAAATGTTTCTAGACAGTGCCTAGGGTCTAAATGTGGTAAATGTGTGATGTGCTTGAGCAGATCAAGTTGGGGATAAGTTAGCAAAGATGTCACAAGTAGATTGTTATTCTGTTTATCGGAATGATACAAGACTATGGGATGGCTGCTTAAAGGCCACATTGCAATGTTATTTATAGCAATTTTCAAATGGGAAATATCTAGCAAAATGATAAATAGGTCAGATCAGATTATTCAAATAAAACTAGATTCTTTCTTTCTTTTTATTTTCCTCCTTTTATTCACATGATATAGTGAGGAAGGGAAAATGATGATACTTCTGGATGATAATCAGATGCAACACTGTCTAGCAAGGAGAATAACAAAGGGTACCACTGTAGGAGAAACCTGGAAGGTGGACCAGAGTTTGACCCTAACTGGTCCTGGTTACATCTTTCCTTCCTTCCTGGGATTGCTAGGATTGTTAGGATTGCTTGAACAAAGCTAGTTTTGTCAAGTATTATCTTCAAAGTGGGAATGCTTTTTGTCCTTCACACCGTTGTTTCTGGGGTGGTACAGGTTTGATATTTTAATGTACCAGTTGGTGGGTAGTGAAAACTTTTTGGATAACTGCTGGCTAGTTTACAGATGCCTGACTTTTCTTTTGTGGTCTTCGGTGGGGGATATTAATGGGCAGCTATCAACCAGGGGTTTTGGCCAGATAATGTTGCCACAGTTTTAGATATCCATTTTGTGTTGAAGTAGAATGAGGAAGATACTATTTTAGTTAAAACTTTTGTCGAGATATGATAGAAACAACTTCTTTCCCGACAAAGAGAGAACTATATATCAACAAAGGTGATTCATTTAAGTTCCAAGTACATCTAAAAAGAAGGTTGATTGAAAAATCAAGTGAAAACATGATGTCCTTTGGTTGGCAGAAGATTGGAATAGGCAACTCAATGCAATAGACCTTCCAGTTGCCTAGGCACCTTAATGCTCTTTGAAAAGACTATATGAATGTGAAACAAAATAAAATAAAATTTGCTATCATTATTACATATTGTAAATTTGTAATGTGTACTAAGTGACGCATTAAGGAAGCGGAGTAAAATAAGGTTTAGAACATATCTACGTCTTAAATATTCTTGAGTCTATAAGAAAAAACAATTTTTAGAATCCACCATGAATAAAAAAGATTAAATTTTTTTTAATAATGAGATATCCTAAATTATATAAGGGATCAAATTCTAATTGGGAATTAATAAAATTACCAAATAGAATTTTTAAATATTATAGAATTACTTGGAAAATAAGAAAAACAAATCTAAATTAATTATGAAATTACAATTATTATAATCATTAAAATAATTACAAAAATATATAAGAATCATCGCGTCACTAAAGAAAAAAATGAGAAATGTTGGTATATAATGTAAAACCATAGAAATTAATAAAATTTCTCCCCAAACATGGATAATCATTGTTCAAGTCGTTCATATGTTTAAATTGAACTGAACTCTATATATTAAATCCGGAAAATTATTATTTACACTGAATGTATACACCAATCCAATGAGATAAGAATATATGAGACAAAAAATGATATTAGTGTCTTTTCACTTGATAAAAAATAGACAAAAGAGTTATATTGGCTAAAATATCCCATCACTCATTGGATTGGTGTATGAGATAAATCTATACAGCCAGTGTAGGCAAGAACTTTCCATTAAATCCAGGCAATTAGACATGACCAGGTTGCTTGCTGGGTTTCCAAGAAGTTGAAAATCTTGGGTTATAAACAGTACATTATATTTACTTTAATACAAAAAAAAAATTTACTTTTTTTTGAAATCAATTTTTTTTTACTTAAAATGAAGTATTAATACTTCTTCTATTTAAGGATTGTGCTTTAATACTTCTTTATATACTTCTTTATCTAAAAGTTCAGTGATTTCTATCTTGTTATGTTTTGCAGCCTTATCTTCACGAGTCTTGACATTTACATGCTATAAGAAGGGCAAGAGGTTGTGGAGGTCGCTTTCAACACTAAGAAGCTTGACAAATGACAACGATAATGCTAACAATGCACCTGATAAGGTTGACAACTTTAGTGAAACTATTTCAAAACCTCCCATAAACTCATTAAGATCTTCACTTGTACCTGCCTACTGTTCCAAGAAATCAAATCCATCAACAGATAATGATGTAGTAATAGAACCCCATTTACATAAACAGATCCCACAACAGGCCTACACCAGCCAATGGTAATGGATGCTACCAATACTTTCTTGCATTTCAATCGTCAACATACCACTCTAATCCATGAAGTCTAAAAGAAAGAAACATTAGTTACTAAATTGGTATCTAATTCTTTATTTAACTCTGTTGTCTACATAGTTTTTTTAATAAATATTGGCACACTAGTGTATTCTTTTTCTTTTTTGTTTGTATGGTCCTAAATTTTCTTTTTATCTTTAAAATGATTTATTACCTGAAAATTAAAGTATGAACCTTGAGAGCCAAAACATGCTCAACATCTCCCAGCAGTGACTAGTATGGAGCAGTTTTGGTACATCTATACATGAAGGTTGTATAATTTAGTGAAGGATGATGGTGATGAAGCTCACATGAGTTTGGTTATGAGTAAAACAAATGAGAGGCAAAGAAGAATGCTAGAGAGTGAGGGTTCTTGTATACTATGATGGATATCCTAACATGACTGGATGTGGGCTCTAATTGGAATAAGAGAGTTTCTTAACTATTGTTTTTAGAGGAAATTACACTGTATACGTTTTATTGGCCTAAAATAATATTCATATCACCCTTTCTTGATAATTACAATTTTGGTAAACTGTTTTTACATTTGTACGTTGTTGTTGTTGTTGTTTTTTTTTTTTTTTTTTTTTTTTTCTATTCTACGTTGTGCCTTCTCTTAAAAATATGATAAGCGTCTTTTTCACTAATAAATGTGGATTATTTGTTTCTCTAGATGAATGTTGGTCTGAAAATAACGTTGATTTTCCAATATTAAATTGCCAATATAAAACTTAAATAAGAAGAAAAACATGATAATTATAAGATGTCATCCCATAAGATAAAATAATAATAATAATAATAATAAAAAAACAACAACAACAACTGGTTGGGGGTACATAAAGCTTAAACATTCCATGGCCTATCAAAAGACTCTTCCTTTGCTACAATATAAATACAATACAAAACACTTCAAATTACAAACACAAAATACAAAGCAATAATACTAATATGATCTGTCATTGCATTACCTTACACTACAATCCCTAGTAACACTTCGCTAATTTATGGTCCTGCATAAAATTAAAAGGCAGAGGGCCTTTGTTGGAGGTTGCAACCTGAATCTACCCTTAGAAGCAGATCTATTCTACCTGACTGAGCACATTGGAGAAGAATAAAATCAAATGTTGTGCCCATTTGTCCAAGTAATAAACACTGCATTGATGATTATGCTCCAAAACCAGCATAGCTTTTTGCAATTGGCTGGATTTTAATTTTTTTTGTTTTTAATCTCTTTATTAAATATTTTATTATGTAATATTTTTAAATATTTGTATGTTTTTAACAGTCTGTTTATATATGAAATGAATTATCTTAATTTAATACATTTTATGTTTTTTGTTGGTTTTTTTTGTTACCTTTTCTAATTTTTTGCATGTATTTTTAATTTTTATTGGTTTCATTTGTATACTAAGAATCAACATTAGTATTGCTAAAATACTATAATTTGAGAGAGTTGATGGAATAGCTTGAGAGTTACGTTGTCTGTTGGTTGATTAGAGGTTGATTGTTGGTTGATAACAGGTTAATTGTATGTTGATTACAGGTTGATTGTTGGTTTTTGCGTATTTTAGCATTAGTATTGCTAAAATGCTGGTTGTTTTTTAGTTGATCAGAGATTGATTTGTGATTGATTACAGGTTGATTATTGGTTTTTGCGTATCCATTGTGATGTACAAATACTTGTTTTATATCTATATCTGTATAGAAGAAGCAAAAAAATAGGATTTCAAATCAGAATATGCAAAAGTGAGTAAAAATTGTATTATCATATACTTCACATATACTCAGAATATACCTGTCATATACTCTTTATTGTGTATTATTAAAAATATTTCTTATTTTTTTTATAAATTAAAATACAATATTAATGTCACCTACGAATTATATACTAGATGTATACTTAAAATCAACATTATACAAATTCAATTTTTATTTAAATACTCAATACCGCAAAATTTTGGAAAATATATGTTAAATCAATACAACATATATTATATTTTAATATTTCTAGCTAATTATACTCTTTTCTTTGCTTTTTCATTTCTTTAGACAATTGAAAATGATTCTAAAATCAAATTAAACAAAATTTAATAAACTTTACATAAATGTATACCTATGATATACCTAAATATACTCCAAATATACTCTTTCCCAGTAGCAGATCCATAAATTGAAAAGAGAGGGAGAAAAAATTTATCTCATCGATAAATAATACATAATAAATAATATTAAAAATTTTAAAAATTAATTCACTATAATAAATAATACATAATTAATGTATTACTATATTTCATTGAGAAATATAGTAATAAACATTTGAATGAAAAATATT
>CATKHJ010264207.1:0-12571 GCA_949750685.1 Vernicia montana | reverse complement strand
GCAGGAAATGAAAAAGAACACCAAACATAAAACTTGTTTCCCAGAGTGACGCAGTGGCATCGCATCAATTCCCAAGAAAAAAAGCGAGAGAAATTCAGATCCCCACACCATCACCGCAATCCAACGGCAAGGAAAAAGAGTAAAAATCAAACGGCCAGAAATAACAGACGCATGAAAAGAACCCCTACTCTCAAAACAATCTGAAACAACCAATCACATCCATACACAGGGAGACAATACATTTGTCGAGATACTTTCTTCTTCTCCTTCATCATCTCCTTCTCCTTCTACTCTTTACCCTCTGAAAATGACAACAACAACTACTCATTTCCTAATTCAAAACCTCCCAATTCCTCTTTTTTTTTTGGTTCCAGTTTATCTCTCTTTACTTTTATTATTATTATTATTATTATTATTTTGTGTATATATAGAGAGATGAAAATATATATATACATATACATATACATAAAAATATATATAGATACATCATATATATATATATATATATGGTCTGTCCAAATTTACTGTTAGATTTGTTCAGATAAAGAGAGGACACTTGGTACGTGTCACCGACACCTGTACGTCTTGCATGAAAGAGAGATAAGGGAAAGAAATAAAAACAGCTACTCAACTCAGTGTTTGTTTGTAGAGAAAAAGAAAGAAATAGAGAGAGTGTTTGTGTTTGTTTCTTGACTTTCTGGTGGGCGAGCGTTTGTTTGTTTGTTTCTTTTCTTTGATCCCAACCCAATAAAACCCTAAATTCCTCATTAAAGCCTCTTTCTTTTTCTTTCTTTCATTATTGCAGAAAAAAAAAAAGGAGTAATGAATCGCAGTTTTTTGATAACTTTCCTTAAATGGGTATCACTGTTTTTTCTCAGATCTGACTCATTTTTATTTTATATGATTCTTTTTCTTCTTTCTTCTTTCTTCTTTCTTTCCATTTCTGGGTAGGTTTTGTTTTCTTTCTTCTTCTTTGTTCTTGTTCTTGTGCTATAGTTTTGGGACATAGAAATTGACAGAAGAGAGTGAGCACACAGAGGCATTTGTATAAATCTATACCATTGCTTTTGCGTGCTCACTTCTCTTTCTGTCAGCTTCCAGCGCCGGAACCAAAATTCCATATCTTTCTTTCGGGCTTGTTTTTGTTCCAGATTTTTCATAGTTTCTTTCTTTTTATTTACTCTTTATGTCTGGATGTTTTTGTATCAGTTCGAATTTTTATTTTTAGCTTGTTATTATCAATTAAATTATATTATTTTAATAGCTTGAAAAGTGTGATCTTTTAGGAGCTACGCGTGATTACTGTGCAGATTTAGCGGCAAAACAACAACAACAAAACAGTGTAATATCAATTCATCTACTTTATCTCTTTCTCTCCATTTTTGGCTTCTTCTTCCTTATCATTTTGTTATCATCTCTTATTTAGATTTTAATTTATTTTTTAAAAATTTTTTATTTTAAATTCGTGCGCATGGGATATTTACTTTGTTTATGATTGGACATTGTTTTCACCTGAATCTAAATATATATCTTCTTTTTATTGCTTAAAAAACCCTATTCTTCAACCTAGAATAGATAGGGTTGCTTAGGATGTTCAATGCACAAGTGATTTCTTGTGGGTTTATTTTATTTTTTTTTTTCTTACAGATTATTCTTATTATTATATGTTCACTTTTGCATTCATTCGAGTGGATTCTGAAAAGCTTTAATCTTGATTTTCTGAATTGCTTGTTTCAAGATTTTTTTTCTTTCTTTCTCTCTATATGTGTGCAGATAGATAGATTCTTTTTAAAAAAAAATTATCTGATGTGTTGTTTTGGGTTCATTAGGTACAATAATGATATTACTTGTTTCTACATTTGGGTTGGGACATTTTCTGCATATAATACATAAATATTTTCTCTTTGCTTTTGTGTTGTATTTTTGAGTTTTTGCAGATAGGGATGGGATTCTTTAAGGAAAAGTCAAATCATTTGTCATACGGCCAGAGGAAAGGTCTGGTCTCACACAAGAAATCTAATATTCCAAGCAGGACATAAAATAGACAGAAGTACTTAAAAAAAAAAAAAAAAAAAACAAATTTTGTTTGTTTTTTATTTTAATTTTTTTTTTTTGTCAATTTCTTGAATTTCACTTGGTTTAATTGAATCTATTACAGTCTTATTTAATTTATAATCTCCCCATCAAATCAATGTTATACGCAATGTATGGTATGTATTTCTTGCACTATAACATTTATTTTATGTACTGTTTTTCTATACTTTCATTGCAGATGTTGATATCCAGATGCAATTAATTCTCAAATCAAATAGTCCATGCATGGAGTTCGCATTTTCAAATCAAATCAACCAATTTTTTTAATTTTCAAGGGAAAAGGTATACATTTTCATCAGTTTGTTTCAATGTGAGCTTACTTCCTTTTTCTTTGAAGGTGGTATAGTTTAATTTCTAGTAGTTCAGCTGCCATTTAAATGTCAAGCATGAGCACACAACTTTGTTCGAGAGGGCACCAAAATCTTTTGGACATAATAATTAATAAGACAATACTCAAATGTTCTGATTTTATGAATGAGGTGATTAGTACACTAATTAGCAATTTCTTCTTATGCTTATCTTGATGCACAATGCACAACATGCTTATTTGATATGTATATTAATTATTAGATAGAAGACTGAATATCTATTGTTTAAATGGAGTTTTCAAGTAATGTACATGAAATTTCTAAGAGTATTGATGTAGCTTGAATTTGCAAAACATGCATGTACATAGATTTTGTTACTAGTAGTAGTTTAGTACTCCTAGTACTGTTTTATAGTTAAGGGGCAGAAGGTAGTACTAAGGCAATCTTGTTTTTGTCCCTACTGATGTATTAGTAACAATTATGAATTTAATACTTGGCAAGTAATGATCAGGCTTTTTAGTTTTTATCAACCTTTGTGAAAAAGGGGGAACCCTTACACCCATTGTTACAGTTTATGTTGGTACTACAAAATTTCTAATTATTTTTTTAACCTATTGAAACTAGAATTCACAATTTGATCTTTTTTCCCCTTCGCATAGGTAATTCAAAATTTGTGCTAGTTGATGATGGTACGACTTCAATTAATTTGGTTTGCGAATTGTTTTTAGTGCCAACATCACAATGAGTGAACTTTAATTAGGTAGGTTTTTGTATGTCTAATCTTAGCAAAATAATTGAAAATGAGAATGAAACAAAATTAATCCATGTAAACATTGGATAATTTAGGTTTTAGAAGAGTTCTCAATGTCCTATAGGCTACAAATTAAGAAGGAAATTAAGGACACAAGTTATCAATTTAAAGTGTTCTAAAACTACATCTTGTCAACAATGATAACACTTGTATATATGTTGTTTTGAAAATATATATAATATGCTAAAGAAAGATAAAATTTTAGAAGGTTGAAAGTGAACTTAATGTAATGGCTTTGCAAACGGATATTGGAATGGTTTTTCATAAACTCATTTAACTCGTAGACCAATATGTTAAGCCTAATTGGCTTTTCTTCTCCAAGAATATCAATCTTTTGTCAAATTAACAACCGGCAAATCAATATCATTCTATCTTCTTAGCTATTAATTTCTTTTCCACACACAAGAAAAGAAGAAAATGAATGCATGGTGTCAAATAGCATAATTTTCAATTTTAATCCTATTTATATTTTCTTCCTTTAATTACATGTTTCCAAGTTAGTGACCTTTTTTTCTTTTCATCCTTAGGCAAATTAAGAGTATTTTCAATTTTAAGCCTCTTTATATATTATCCCTTTAATTCCATGTTTCCAAGTTTGTGATGCTTTTTCTTTTCATCCTTGGGCAAATTAAGAGTCTAGAGGTTTATCCATCTTTTAAGCCTAGGTTATCTATTATATAATTCATGTATTGTCCAAACATTATTAGTTATTACTACTCTAAGCATCCAAATATTTTACTTAAAATGTTAATTCTATTCATTATATAAACCAAATGGGAAAATTCATTGAAAGATTAAATAAACATTGAAGACATTTTAATCACAATTTTTTTTATAGTTCTATAAAAGGTATAGATCAAGTTTCACTTTTTTTAATTGGATTGTTTATGCTTATTAGTTTTGATCTCATCATATATGTGATAAAACCCCTCTTAGCCAAGTCGATATTAAGGCCAAAAAGGAAAATCCATTAAAAATAAAACCAATAATAAAGAAAATTCAATTGATTCATTTGTTTTTTACTTTGTTTAACCTTTATTTGATTAATAATCTCTGCATGTTTGATAGTTTAACAAGTACTATAGATGTTAATATGTTTTGTCCTAACAAAAGGTAAGAGCTATCTCTACACGCACAAGATAAATTGTCACAATACACTCCTTTTCCCACAAAATCTACCATGTCAGTCGTCTTCTTTTGTCTTTTTGATTTATATACACCCATTTGCAGCCTATGAATTTAACTAAACTTAGGCATTGAACTATGTCCCATGTGCCGTTCACCTCTAAAGCATTTAGTTCCTTTTGTATCGCTTGCTGCCAACACTCATGTTTCATGGCATGAGTATAACAAAAGGGTATAGGAATAGGGGACAAAGAAGCAACCAAAGATGTAGCAGAGAATCCATACCTATCAGGTTGTTTAGTTTGGTGAGTTGACTTGTGACGTGGTTTCGGAGCTGGTGTAGATTCATGTTCAGGTGTTGAAGTTGAATCTTGCAAAGGGTCTTCATGACAGGCACGCCTTTCATACACAAAACCTGGTTTAAACCTAGTTGTAGAAGATGGTAAAGGTAAAGTGTGGTCATTGGAAAAATCTAGTAAAAAAGATACTAAAAGTAAAGATGAAGATGACATTTCTTAAGACACGTATCCTTTTAGTAGTAGGATCATAATATAGGAACCCCTTTTGATGAGGAGCATATCCAAGAAATTAAAGCACACCTAACATATTGGGCTAAAAGTTTATTTCGTTCATGTGGAGGTAGGTGGACAAAATAAACGCAACCAAAAGTATGAAGACTAGAATACTTGAGGTGAGAATGATATAGACGATAATATGGTGACTCATACTGCAATTTAAGACCTAAAAGACGATTAATTAAGTAAACTACAGTACTAAGAGCTTCGATCCAAAACCTAGATGGAACAGATGACTCAAGTAGCAAAGTTCAAACCATGTCAAGAAGATGATAATTCTTTCTATCAGCAATACCGTTTTGATGTGGAGTGGATGGGCATGACCTTTGAGATATAATCCCTTTCTGTTTTAGAAGTTTTTGGAATTCATGAGACATGTATTCCCTACCTGAATTTGATATTAAGGTCTTGATGCAAGTGGAATATTGGTTTTCAATAAATGCTAAGAAATTCTTAAATGCCTCAAAGACTTCATTTTTGGATTGAAGAAAATAGATCCATGTGAACCTATTATGGTCGTCAATGAAGGTCACAAAGTACTTTTACTGAGCATGAGAAACAACATGAGCTATACCCCAAACATCACTAATAAGATCAAAACAATTGGTAGAGAAGGAACTGTGAGTAGGAAAAGGTAGAACTTTGCTTTTGCCCAATTTACAGCTAGAACAATCAAACACAACATCTTTAGAGCAACATTGAGTTTTATTGTTAAGTAAACCAGAATTCAGTACATGAAGCAATAACTTTGGGTTTGGATGGTCTAAACGATTATGCCACAATTGACTCTGGTTTTTGGCAGAAATACAAAGGAGAACAAATTGGAATCACGAACAGTAGCTGGTATGTGTAAAGGAAAGAGTTGCCCCAATATAAGCCCTTTTGCGATCACCTTCTCCGACACCTGATCTTGCACAATACAACCATACCCAGAAAAACGGACATTACAATTATTCTCAACCAATTACCCAATAGAGATAAGGTTACTAGTCAAACCAAGAGATAGAAAAACATCTTTCAAAGAAGATGAGACATCACTAATGGTTGTAATTAGGGCTGAGTACGGTTTGGTTCAAGTCGGTACTGGGCTAAGAACCAGTACCATATCAAATTAAAATTTTCAATACGGTTCTCGCCCTAAGTCCCAAATTTCTTGTAATACAGTATTAAAACAGTTTGGTACTTCTACAGTACAGTACCAAAACAATTTGATATTTCGATTAGGTCAGGTATTCCTGATTATTGTGCCCATCCCTAAGTCTAAGGTTTGGATATATATATATATATATATATATATATATATATATATATATATATATATATATAGGTTTAGTATCGGTACTTTCGGATTGGTTCAATACAGTTCAGTTCTGTATAGTTCTCGATTCGAATATTAGCTAAGAACCATTACCGTACCAAATTAAAATTTTTGATACAGTTCGATATGGTTCTCACTCTAAGTCTCAAATTTCTTACAATACAGTACTAAAACAATTTGACATTTCGGTTAGGTACGGTATTCCTGAGTATTGTGCTCTACCCTAGTTGTAATTGGTATAGAGTCCCCATTTGTTGTATGGATTTCCCTATTACCATTATATTTATTGACATTGGAAAGACTCTTAGAGGAGTAGGTCATATGATTTGAGGCTGCAAAATCAAAAAGCCAAAGATTTGAAGAAGATATATTGTTTCCTGAAAGTCCAAATCTGAAAAGGCAGAAAAAATCATATGCTCCACCATTTTAGGTGTTACAGAAGCTAGGGCAGCAATTGTAGATGAAGAAGTTTGTAAAGGCATAATGGACTCAAAATTGAGATAAGCACCTGCAATCTGCACAGTGGTTTGGAAAGCTTTATGATTTTTGTTTTGTGGCCGGATTGAGCATGTTTTAATGATGTGCCATTTTCTTTACAATAATTGCAAAGCTTCTTCAGACAATGAGTTGCAATGTGACCAAATTCGTTGCAATAATAGCATTTAACATTCCTCATGTCTCGACTTATTTCCTTCCAGTTTACAGTATAAGCAATATTATGAGAATTTATAATAGTCTTTTATTGTTCCATAGCTGTTTGTGTAAGAGGTCGTTACTCCTCTCTTAAAAGTTCACCCAAACAAGTATCCAACGATGGTATTAGAGATCGACTCATCAAATTAGATCGAATAGTTTCAAAATCTGGACGCAATTTCATAAAAAAAACTAATCTCTTTTGCTAGTTTCATGAACTGTTTGGATAGCAAATAATGACTCTGCAGGGACTTTAGCATACACAATGTTAGTGTATTCAGTCCACATGTTGACAAAACCATAATAGTATTCTTGCACATACAAGCTTCCTTGAGAATAGTTTGCAATATCAAATTCCAATTGAAATCTTTAAGCATCATTATCCTGGTTGTACACACGTTTCAAATAATCCCACATTTCTTTGGATGTTCTATACGGTCTAAGATTCAATAGAATATGAGATTCTACAGAACCCAAGATCCAACTCATTATACGCGCATCCTTTACTTACTACTCGGCCTCTTTCGTAATATATTTTGGTCTAGAACTAGATCCATCAAGATGTCCCCACAACTGTCTCCCTTTGACATATGTTTGGAATTGAAATTCCCAAGCAAAGTAATTTTTCCCGTAAAACGAGTGCAAAAAGACTCAAAAACTTTTCAAAAGACATGGTTGCTATAACAAAACTTTCCACTTAAAACTGAAAATCTCAGATAAACTCAGAATTCTGAACCAAGAAAAGACAAGACAGAGAGCAATGTAATCACAAAATTTGATTACAGGCTCAGATACCATGGCAAAGTAGGACTTTACTAGAAAAGGTTGAATCTTCCTTTGGGTCTCTTCCCCATATACATATATAAATAATTCAAGGCTTAATTACAACAAACAAATCTCCTCCATCTAAGCATCTACTAAATATAGATCTAGCCTAAGAAGGGAAACAAAATGTACAGGTCAACCATATTTACAATATACAATGTAAGTGCTAAATAAGATCCTTGATTTTCAGCATACAACAAAGATGCTAGCTTGTCATGTGACAGCTAGCATTGACAGGCTTGTTGGCCAATATTGTCTCAATTCACTAACAGATGTTTCTACCACATCATTGCATTTGGTTACTTCAGCTTTCATTTACAAACCAAAGTCTTATGCTCCATGAAATACTCTAGTCCTCCATATATCTTAGCCTTGACTTGTTGGAACAAAGGAAAAATCACATATTTTTTAGTGAACCCTTGTGGCCAGTGTTTTAAAAAACGGGACCGATAATCGAACCGATCAAGTCACTAGTTTGCGGTTCAATCGATTTGACCGGTCCGACTAGTTGGATAAAACCTCTTCATTTCTCTCTCTTTTTTTTTTTTTTAAATTTTTTGGTCAGGTTCCCATTAATAAAGATCCGACTAGTTAAACCGACTAAAAACCAGTCAAAAAGTGGTTTAATCGGAAATCTGTTTTTTCAATGAATTGAATCGGACTAGCCAGCGGTTCCTCGATTCAACCAGTTGAACCGGTCGATCCGGTTTGATGTTTAAAACACTGGCTACTTTCTGATGTTTTATTGCCTATGTTGAGTTATCTTCAAATTCAAGTCCTTGATAGCCTAGTGGTTTCAAAATTTTGGTTCTAATTTAATTGCTTTTGGCTACTATATATCACACACATAATAGTTATTGCTATCCATGGTTACTTATTTGCAATGACTAGCGGTTTGCACATCTTATACTGGGTCCAAAACTAGAGGACAGAACCATGTAATGTATGTAAGCACGCATCTCAATATGCAAGCTTACCGTATTTATAAATGATAGGCATCATCTGTAACATTGAATGCCAAAGTTGGTTGTCTTTGAGCCCTTGTTTTTCTTTTTATGACAATATCATCGGGTGATAGATAGGAGTCTATCACCCAATTTATGATTTGTTTGATTTTCACATTCCCAAAAAATTAATTCAATTCAATATTGTAATATCTTATAAAGTCATGAAACTAAGATTGTCCTTAATTTATCCTTCTGAGGTAGGTAAGACCGAGAGGGGTTGCGGGAAATGAGAGAATTTTATGATCATACACAAGATGACTTTTCTTCCTAAATAAATTAGCTTAAGATTAATTCCGGCTATATGTATCTTTAAAATTTGCATAAAGTTCAATCAACACATAGAACTTTATTATGTGTTATATAAATTAGAAAAAAGTAGTTCGAGAAGTTAAAGGCATTAAAATCAGAATATTAAAGATAACGTTTGTGGCAAAGATATTTTCTAGAATATTCCATGATATTTTCCTTACAATTTCCTTTATTCTCTTTGATCATGCTTTTTTCTCAGCATAGAGGTAAGCATGTCCTATATAATTTTCATTTATACATATGTAGTTATAATGCAATGCCTTCTAAATTCATTTTCTAATGAAATTGTGACAGGTTAAAAGATTCATGGAGTATTCATTTTATTGTCCAAGAAATTGAAAGGTTTGTTAATTAGTTCATGGTATAACCTACCACTACACATAATTTATGTGTTCAAGTCCTTTTATTATTATTATTATTTTTTTTTTTGGGGGGGGGTGTTTTGGGGGGGAAGATGTGTTATAATAGGGGTTATTAATTCACCTGAGAATAATGAGAATAAAAGACTTAAGTGGAAGTCTATTATAAGAATTAGTATTGGATGATGGATTCAACAAGTTTTTCTCTACAAACATTAGCAGAATCAACTGTGGGAGAAAGGTGAATATAGGTCTAATTAACATCTTTGAAGAATAACTTCATGATGATTGATGGGCATTATGCCGTTTTAGTTTTTTTTTTTTTATATATATATATATATATATAGAAAAGATAATTAATATATTTTGATATATAGAAGAAATTTCGATAAAATTGACATCCAATTCTGAGAGTTGCTGACTTAAAATAATTTACTTGATGAGAATTGACTAATGAAAGGAAAGATACTTCCAATTCCAAAGTCCAAACATTAGATATATGTATTGGGGTAATAGCATACTTTATAATTCTTGCTTTATTACCAAAAAAAAAAAAAAAAAAAAAAAAAAGGAATTCTCGAAATCAATTAAAAGCAAAAAATATCAATGTAAAACAAATTAAATATTTTAAAAATATGGCATATTTTGACAAGTATGTAGTGATCATGGGGTTGAATTGGAGAAGTACGTACTACTTGCCTTTAAATCAAGAAATTTGGGTTCAAATACTTTATTATAGGAAAGCAAAAGAGAGAGAGAGAAGAGACATCGAGGAGAAGGAAAAGGTTTGCAGTGGAAGATAAATATCTTTCTAGAATTGGCAGTCTAGCGTTTGCTCAATGTTGGAGAGGCTTGAGGTGGGAATAGGGGAGTAAGATTCTTGGGCAAGCGTTTGGTGGTGTTAAGGTATTTGAAAAGAAACAAGCTAAACTTGAGTTTTGACCTTTTTGGGATTCATTTTAAGGTGTGAAACAGACTTGAATTGTGCAATTCAAACCAATAAAGAATCATACAATTCTAACAAAATTGCTTTCAGCTACCTTTAGTTGTGCCAGTCAACAATTTCTTGGTTAGCAATACTGTCTTTAGGTTTTTTTGCATTCATTGAGACTCTTATTTCTGGCCGTAGTTTGCCATTTTTGCAAAATCAAAGAATGTGTTACTTTATTGATGTTTCTTATACCAAGGCAACGCCTTCCTCTAAAATTTTAATGGTGCCAGTGTCATGAAGGTAATTAGGCTTTATAGTATGCCAGTGACTTCTATATACCTTTATCTAGAAATGAGATAATAAAATTGAACTTTGTGGTGGTAAAGGTCTTTAGAGTCTTCATTTAAATGAAACAGGATATGAAAAATTAAGCTGCTTTTCAAGTTAGGAGCATATATATGATCGATTAGATGCAGCGTGCCCCACCTGGAGCAATTCCTTGGCCCGTATGCTGATAGTGATATGGTTCTTTGAAATTCATTTCTTTGAGGTGGGAGAAAAAGGGTTAGGAAGGAGAAGACGAGAGAGCAATGCGCTCATACTTGTATGGTGGTCATGAAGGTAAGGTCTCACTGGCATATGAAACTTTGAAGGGTAGCTAGAGATAAGCTTGGAATATGAAACGTTCAGCTGCTTTTAAGTTAGGAGTGTGGCAATTAGATGGACTGTAGGAGAAATTATTACCTTTACCTGTAGTATTGCTATAGGTTACATTATTGGACTAATCTTTGGGCTCACGATTCAGACTCATGTTTGGACTCATAGTTCTGTTTCATTTTATATTCTCTCGACATACTTGAAGTAAAGCCTTGTTTTTTATTTTTTTACTACATTTTTATATAATCTATAAATTTGACAGAGATTAAGAGAGAAGCATGAATTTGAATGCGTGATTAGCTTAATTTACAAATAGGCACTCGTTGGAGTACTATTGTGTAATAACATTATAGATTTATATATAAAAAGTTTTTTTCTTTTCTTTATTTGTAGGCTTAAATATAGTTTGATTTTTAAAGTAGATTTAGGAACATATTCCTAGAAATAATTAAGTAATTGCATGAGTATGATCCGTGATCCTATCATGTCCTGTAAAAGTTTAACCACATTTATTTAGGCAACAGTGGGACTATCATCTAGTTGATGAAATAGGTGTTGCCACTCTGCAATGGAGAGAGAGTGGGGTTCCAATGTCACCATTTTCAGGTACAGTTTCTTTCTAATACACTAGACAATTTTACACTGTTATAGTGCCTAGTTGAAAAGGAGACAGTAGTTCTGAACATAAATGGGGAAATTATATATCTTGTAATATCAATTTTTTGGTCTGATCGAAGGATTCTTTCTAAAATAAAACTTGGTTTGACTTGTGAATTGTGTAAATATAAAGAAGTGCAGCAGAGTTTTCTGATGTGATTAATCATGATTTTGTATTACAAAATCTTATTTACGGGTGTTGAATTTTCTTTGGTTGTAAATTATATGTGAAATTTATATATAATTTTTAAATTCGATCTGTCTAGGGTTCATGGATATGAAGCTGGAATTACAGTAGTAACAAAATTGCTAGCTTGAATCAGAAAATTTGCAAATCACAGCATTAAGTAGCAGAAAAAAAAAATTATTCTATTTCCAAAAAAAACGGATAATTGATAAAAGTAGTAATATTTTACCTCATTTTTTAAAGAAACAGAGATTTCTTACATGCCAAACATTTGTGCAGAGAAGTGGTTGCTTCGATCGACATCAGCTTCCAAGATTTTACAGAGCTTTATTTTGGTGCAAAAGCTGTAACTGCACAGCCAGCAGCCTGAAATGAAGCTTTTCTCTAACGAATCGTGTTGTAATATCTGAGCAAAATCAATTGCTAGAAATAGATTTGAAAATTTTCAGAGTTGGGTAGGAACTAGGTAGAGAGATGGGACAAAACTGAGATGGCGGGAAAGATGATGAAGAAAAGATATAAAAAAAAAAAAAAACCCAAATTCTTTTCTTCTTTCTTCACCAGTGGCCTGTGTGACTGTGAGTACCGTTAATCACTGTTTGTGGGAAGTACTAAAAACACTTTTCGCGTACATAATTCTAAGCATTTTGGTCCTCTTCATTTTCACTTTTTATTACTGTACGATTCACTGAGTCTCAAATTAGGGCTTAGATAC
>CATKHJ010264192.1:0-30563 GCA_949750685.1 Vernicia montana | reverse complement strand
AATTAGTTAATTAATTAAAAATTAATTTTAATTAATTAATTAATTTTTCAATTAGTTTCCACCCACTCTCAATTAATTAATTAAAAATAAATTTTAATTAATTAATTAATTTTTTTCAATTAGTTTTTACTCAACTTGATTAATTGATCATTTTAATTAATCATTTTAATTAATTAAAGTTGGGTAATTAAGCAACCAAGTCACCAAATTAATTTCTTTTTCGTCACCAAATTAATTTCTTTTTCAAAACCAAAACCGATAAAACAGTATTTTGGTCTGGAAAATTACTCCGCTCACTCAAAATCCCCCCAAAGAGAAGGTACATCATCTTCTCTCACCAACCCCAAAATCACCCCAAATCAAATCAAATCAATCTGATCAATCCCTAAACCCCTCTACCTCATAGTGGAACGAACTATGTGGGTTTTGATCTCCATTCAGTGGGGTACGTAGGCACACTTGGAATCTAAATCCAAGTCTCAAATTCAAATCTCAATCAATCCCCTTGCCCTTTTATTTTTCCATGTAAAATGTAAATTTATACTTTTATTGTAAATTTCAATTAAAGCAATTAATTATTCAATTATTTTGGAGTAAAGAAGCGATTTTGTGATTTCCCTAATACCCATAAGGGTTAGAGGAAATACTCTCCTTTACTTGTGGATGTTTAAATATCTGCTTTTTATTTTTCCATCTGTCTCATAATTATGCCATGCTCATACATTATAAATTATCATTAAATACTTGTCATTCATGAAATCCATTTTCAAAAGTCAAATTAAATTTAAAAGCCAAATCGAGATTATTTTAAAACTAAAAACCTAGTCCCCGAGCTCAACCTGGTTCGAGGACTAGTGACTTTATCATTGGGTAAATTAATCAAAGATTAATAAATTGGAGTCAAATTGGGTTTTTCCTTAATTTTTTCATTTAAAATAAATTAGGGTGGCGACTCCCGAATCCGTTTCAAAAATCAAAAATCAATTTTTCGAGGCGATAGCCACTTCCAATCGTGAGCACCGAAACTCGTACCTTAACCTCCCTTAAAAATCGCTTAGCCTTTCCTTAAAGCATTTTCCTCCGAGTGAGGGGAAGGGCGTTCGGGCGAGGCCTTACAGTTGGTGACTCTACTGGGGACTAGTTGCCACCTTTTTCAAAAAAAGGAAAAGCAAAAATAAAAGGATTACTATTTGGTTAGGATTTTTTCCAAAATAATCTCCATTTGGTTTTTAAATTTAATTTGACTTTCATGCATTACTTTGCATAATAAAGGCTCCTTGCCTAGCTCTAGATTTAGGAAAACTTTTGGATAGTGAGTAGCATTGGCTCGACAACTCTCTTTGAGTATGTTGGGAGATAGCGAAAGCATTCCACCCCGCGACGAATCCCCGATCATTTCGGTGGTGTAACGAGCAATCCGTACTGTTGGACCCACGCGAGTCTCTTTGACTCATATGTGGTTAGGTATATCGATGCTCTAATGGGATAGGAACCCTTAAACCTAACCACCTTTCACCCTTTTGCATATAGTAGCCTTAGCCTTTGACCTTAGGTTCCGTGAACTGTAATAAATGAAAGCTTGTACATATACCATGAAATTTTTTTGTCATGCATCATGCCATTGACATGCATACATTCATAAGAAACTTGAGAAATAGAGTCTTCTCACCCTGTATACCAAAATCGGTAGTCCATCACCTAAATAATTTCCAACCAATAAACCAGTGAAGGGAATCCTTTTCCCGATGAACCGTTGCATTTGTTTATCCTTTCCAAGTGTAAATTCTTACCATTTCTTTTCTTTTGAAGGTACCAATGGCCAACACCTTCGATCAAGATGCCATGAACACCTTTTTTGCCAGCCTCCTCAAGAAACAAGAGGAAACCTTCCAAACCGCACTCAAAACTCAAACCGATTCATTCGCTAATGCTCTTAGTACCCAGTCTGCCAACTTCACTAACGCCCTTAACACCCAACACCAGTTGTGAACCCTCATGATGTTGCCGCAGCTTGACACATGCTGAATTTCATACGCTACACAGAGCTAGTACGGCGGTCCCGCTAGCCAGTTAGCGGGCAGGGGTTAAGGGGACAGTGCCCCCTCGAAAAAATGAATTTTCAAGCATAATATTACAAGGAGACTGACACTTTTTCGATCCTGACCAGACTTTCTGCACTAGACAACACTTTCCCAAAACTGAGTGGATTTTCCCTAAAACTAGTTGTTAAAATGTCCAAAAATTAATTTCGAGCCCACCGATACTGACCAGTAATTTTTCAGACTTCAGAATACCCTAGAAACTGACCCGGAAGTTTCAAAAAAACTGACCCGAAAACTAAAAAAAGGCTTGCAAATCAAATTTGGAAAGCCAGCTACCGAGAAGCCTGGCGGAGCCTCCAAAAGGCCTGGCGGCGCCGCCAGATCTCGCCACGTCAGCTGCCGCCGGATTGTTCGGTACTGGTCCCCCCTCCTGTCTTGGAAATTGACCATTTTGCCCCTCCAGCCTGATTTTTCAGCCCAAAAGGCCCTACCCTTTTGGTTTTTTCACTCTTTCACTACCTAAAATATCCCCATCTCATTTTTCCTATAAATACTCCATCCATTTTCATTTCAATACACACCTTGGGCATTTGTGATTGCTATCCACTTGCTCCCTTCTCTCTCTCTCTCTAATTAATTTTCTCACTCATTTTGAGTAATCTCAATTAGTTAATTAATTAAAAATCAATTTTAATTAATTAATTAATTTTTCAATTAACCTCCACTCATTTTGAGTAATCTCAATTAGTTATTTAATTAAAAATTAATTTTAATTAATTAATTAATTTTTCAATTAGTCTTCAACTCAATTTAATTAATTAATCCTTTTAATTAATTACTTTAATTAATTAATCCTTTTAATTAATTAAAAATTGAGTAATTAAGCCACCAAATCATCAAATTAATTTCCTTCGAGATTAATTTAAATTTATCATCCAAAACCGATAAAACAGAATTTCAGTCCAAAAAATTACTTCGCCCACTTAAAATCCCCCAAAGAAAAGGTACATCATCTTCTCTAACCAATTCCAAAATCACCCCAAATCAAATCAAATCAATCTGACCAATTCCTAAACCTCTTCACCTCACAGTGGAACGAACTACGTAGGTTTTGATCCCCATTCAGTGGGGTACGTAGGCATGCTTGGAATCTAAATCCAAGCCTCAAATCCAAATCACAATCAATCCCTTCCCCTTTTATTTTTCAAATGTAAATCCATTGTACATGTAATTTTTAAATTAATATTATTAGTTAATTTAATTATTTTGGAGTAAAGGAGCGATCTTGTGATTTTCCTAATACCCATAAGGGCTAGAGGAAATACTCTCCTTTTTTTGTGGATGTTTAAATATCTGCTCTTTATTTTTTCATATATCTCATAATTATGCCATGCTAATGCATTATGAATAGTCATTAATATTTGTCATTCATGAAATTAATTTTCAAAAGTCAAATTAAATTTAAGAGCCAAATCGAGATTATTTAAAATCAAAAACCTAATCCTTGAACTCAACTTGGTTCGAAGATTAGTGATTTTATCATTGAGTAAATTAATCAAAGATTAATAAATTAGAGTCAAAATGGATTTTTCCTTAATTTTTTCATTTAAATAAATTAGGGTGGCGACTCTCGAATCTCTTTCAAAAATCAAAAATTAATTTTCTAAGGTGATAGTCCCTTTTAATCGTGAGCACCGAAACTCGTACCTAACCTCCCTTAAAAATCGCTTAGCATTTCCTTAAGGCATTATTTTTCCTCCGACCGAGGGGAGGAACGTTCGGGCGAGGCCTCACACCAGTCTATCCTTAACCAGGTCAAGGAAATGACCAATGCCACCACTAATCCTGCTCGTACCGGGCCCATTTCTACTCAGGCTGGTACAAGCTATGCTCCTACTTTCACTCCTCCTATTATCGATCTGACTGATAAAGGGAAGGCTCCTGACACCCCTACTTCTCCTGCTTTGGACTTGAATGTCATTGCCCCCTCCCCCACTACAAATCTTTTTCAAAGTGGGGACTTCTTTAGCTTTCCCGAAGCTAAGAAACTGATGAAAAAATTTGAGACTATGGAGAGAACTCTCAAAAACATCAAAAAGCACGAGAACATGATAAATGTTGACTCCTTAGCTCTCTTTACAAATGCCTGAGTTTTGCCTAAATTTAAGATGCCGTTCATGGATAAATTTAATGGCACCACGTGTCCCAAAACTCATCTGAAGATGTACATGGGCGCCATGAGACCTTTCGGAGTGGATGACGAGCTCCTTGCTCAGTTATTCCAACAGTCCTTGACTGGGGCTGCAGTCAAGTGGTTGTTAGATCTCGACCAGAATCATAAGAAAAGTTAGGATGATATATGCAACGCATTTGTAAAACAGTACCACTGCAACATTGAGGTGGATGTCACCCGCAGGGATTTGGAAACCACCAAACAAGGATCAAGAGAATCCTTCATCCCGTTCCTTAAGAGGTGGAGGTCCAAAGCAGCACAAATGGTGAACCTCCCATCTGAAGAAGAGCAAATTGAAATCATTGTTAAGAATCTCCTACCCCAATACTAGGCTCATCTGCAAACTCAGTATCTCCCAGACTTCAGGGCTCTTATCGCCACTGCCACCAAGATCGAGGATTTGATCCAATCAAGACGAATCAAGGATGAATCCTCTGGTTCGAGATATCAAAAAAACAATAATTACACCACCAACACCACTAACTCCACCACCCAAAAAGGAGGGGACGTAAATGCTGTCTCTTATCACCAGCCGATGAGGTTAGATTCAAGGAGGACTTTCTCCGAGCTAGGCATGCCCCTCATCGTTGTTTACAAGAAAGCCCTAGAGGCTCATATGGTTAAGCCCTTTGAACCATGAGCTCCTCCAAACTTCTTGTCCAAAGGCTACAATGCTAACGAGCATTGTGATTATCACCGAAAAGTGGGGCATAAGACCGATGCATGTAAGGCTCTGAGACACAGAATTTAGGACCTCATCGACAATGGAGACATCATTGCCCCCAATCCAAGGCCTAATATTGCCACCAATCCTCTTCCAAACCACTAAGCTCGTCCAATCATCTCAAGCTCTACCTAATAATTGGTACTTTGAGAAGGGTGTCGGCCCTGCTGTACCCGAGTCCTCTGAGTCCATATCTGAGTCATTTTAGTCCTCTGATTCTATGTTTGAGTCCCTTGAGCCTATTGAGTCCATGTTTTAGTCCTCTGAGTCCATGGTTGAGTCCCTTGAGTCCATCCGAGACTTTTGAGTCTACTTCTGAATCTGAGTCTGTATTTTACCTTCTAGGCTTATCCTTTAATGTAACCCATGATGATGAGACTTTTATTTGTAATAAAAAGTTTTAACTTTCTGCTTTGCTCTACTTCTACTGATTCATCTTTGAATAGGACATCTGAAAAAGAAAAGAAAATAAATGAAATAAATAAAGAGAAAATGAAAAAGGCAAAGAATCAGCTAATTATGGCACAAAGGAAAAATAAAAAGTCGCATACATTGTATCTGCATATCAGGACAAGCAGGCATTTATCGAAGGGCTCGTGGTTTCTTAGACTGTTGCGGTTCACAAGATCCTGGCCCACACACACATGAAGCTTGTCAAGTAAGAGTTGCAGAGAATGAAAGAAGAATGGATTAGAGGGTATCATGACCAGCTAAATGCCATCGACGAAAAGAGAATGGACGCTTTGTATAAGATTCAAGGTTACCAACAGAAGCTAGCCAGTCACTTCAACAAAAGGTGAAAGACAGAGGTTTGCAGGAAGGAAACTTGGTCTTGAAAGATATCCGAGCTCCTGTGCACGATCCAAGAGGAAAGTTCAGACCAAACTGGGCTGGGGTATACGCGCTCAAGAAGAAAACTATCTGACGGAGGTCTCATCCTCGTGAATGTGGATGGGAACAAATTCCCTAACTCTTGCAATTTAGACCAACTAAAGAGACACTTTGTCTGAAAGTAATGTCTGCAGTTAGTTTCTATATCTTTAAATGAATCTGTAATCAAAACTACATGGACCTGATTCTCCCTAAAAGAAAATGACTGATAGAAAAATGATTTAAGGGATAATAGGCAGCCCAACTCGGGTGCGGTCCAAATCATAGTACAAAGCATTTTTGTTTCACACAATAAAGCATCTCATTCTCATTTCCTCTATGCCTAATGCATCATCCACTTGATTCTTTTTACCTAAACAAAAAATAATAATAATAAAAAAAAATGCTCGCTAAGTTGAAAAATTCGAACATGTGGCTTAGGTAGAAATTAGGGCAAACTCGTTAAGTCGAAAACCTGAAAGGGCGACTCAGGCAAAAATTAGAGCTAACAAAAAATGTTGAAAAGTGCTCACTAAGTTGAAAACCTGAAAGGGCGGCTTAGGCAAAAATCAGGGCAAAAATAAAAAGATGTCTTATACAATGATGATCAAAATTTAAAAAATACAATCCATCACCATGATAAAAAGGATAGCCTTTCCAATATCATTTATAACTTATCCCGTATCATGTAGTCACATCATCTTGCAGGCATGCGCAAACACATGAAACTCACAGCAAATCCTAAGCAACTACAAGACAAAATAAAGTGTCATCATCATGTCTGAAGTCATAGTCTAGCCAATCCTCCTCCTCCTCCTAGGGTGCACATCCCTTGTGCTCTTGTCAGAATCAGAGTCCACCACAATCTCCTCAATGGTCACACCCCTCCTCCTAGTCTCTTTAGCCCCCTCAGCTCTAGCAGTAGAAGTAGTAGCTGAGCCAGAATTGCTCCCTACAGTCATATCAAAAAACCTACCCCAAGTATTAGTAGCTCTTGAACTACTATCATAAATCCTCCTCTATGCAGTAGTAGCTCGGGAGCTAGTCCCTACTGTTGCAGTTGAAATTCTCCTCTGAACCCTGGAAACAACAGTCTTCCTCTCTACACCGGTTGTAGTAACCCTCCTCTAAACCACCATTGTAGTGTCACTCTGTCTCCTCATTGAAGTCACAATCTTCTTCGTCACTGCCACTGCAGTCTCAGTCACCAGTGCAGCCTGTAGTGTCGAACCCTCAGTAGCTCCTCGAGTCTCCTCCGAAGGTCGAGTCACCCTCTATGTCTCTCTTATAACAATCTCCCCTTCCTCTGTAGTGTCATCATTAATCTCCCTCAGCAGAATAGCATGAAACTCTCTCTCAATTGGCCAAACAACCTCTAGCCAAAACAACCTGAGCCATAGTACGGCTTTACCTCATTTAAAGTGCCAAACCCACTACTTCAACATCAGCTCAACTAATAGAACTGAAAAATAGATACCTAGCTATCAAACAGAAAACCAGAGCCCTTATCCTAAGCCTCTACCCTCCTCGAGTCTCTTGAGTCACCGGGGTCCTGAAAATCCTCGAACACAGTGGTCAGATTCGCTCGACCATCAACGACCATCTGGATAGCAACATCCTGCGGGCAGGTCCAGAAACTCCTGAAAAGTCCAAAAATGCCCAACTCTAAACTCTGGCACGACCAGGACTGCCTTCGAATCGTAGCCGAGTATGGTGTTGAACTATTTGAAAGTGGAGCACTGCTCGTCCATAGCAGCACCAAAACGAAAAACACGAGCCACTAGGTCCCAAAACCTAAAGCAATCCCTCATAAAATCTTAGTTGACCCACACTTCCCATAAAGTCACCATCAATATAATACCGTATCTGCCCAAATTAATCCTCTCCACCTTCTCGAGTTTCTTGGTCCATAAATGCATGTAATGGCTGAAATATGGCTCAATGGACGCAAAAAATCACATGAAAAATTGCACTCATACACAGAGCATAAGTCGTGAATCCATCCTCTTGCATCCATGCAATCATCCACTACATGCATCATCAAGTTAAGCAAAAGGTCCATGAATCCCAAAACATACATACATAAACATGCATCATCTATGCACAAACATACATATATGTGCGATCATCCACAGTCATACACTATCATGCATTCTCATCTTCAGACAATCCCAAGATGGCCTTCAAGACTCATGTCTTTCAATCAACTGACAACCTTTGCACATAACAAGGTTTTCCCTTTCCAGATAATCTTTGCATGGAGCTAGGTCCTCTACTCGATTTAGACAAGTCAAAAAGGGTCCTCCACCCGATCAATTAAAACTTCTCGAGCCGACTCGCCATAGGTCGAGGCTCTCCTCTTTTTAGAATCTCACGAGCTAACTCGCCATAGGCTGAGGCTCTCCTCTTTTAATAATTTCTCGAGCTGACTCGCTATAGGCCGAGGCTCCGCTCATACCAGAATCTTTTCAAAACTTCTCAAGCCGACTTGCCATAGGTCGAGGCTCTTTCTCATACCAAAATCTTTTCAAAACTTCTTAAGCCGACTCGCAATAGGTCGAGGCTCTCATCTTTTTCAAAATCTCTCGAGCCGACTAGCCATAAGTCGAGGCTCTCCTCTTTTTTCAAATCTCTCGAGTTGACTCGCCATAGGTCGAGACTCTCCTCTTTTTCAAAATCTCTCGAGCCGACTCACCATAGGCCGAGGCTTTCCTTTTACCAAATTTATTCAAAAATCTTTTCAAAATCTCCCGAGCCGACTCGCCATAGGTTGAGGCTCTCCTTTCACTAAAATTATCTTATCAAAATCAATCCTTCACCTATAAATGTCTAGAAATAATCATCTAGACATCCCTCTGGTTCTTTTCCCCGCCTTTTTATCCAAGTCAGCCCCATCCTTCACCCAAAAATATCTAGCCACTAGCCTAGATATCCCTTTGGTTCCTCTTTTCACTTCCATTTATCAAGTCAAGTTTCCACCCATAAATGCCTAGAGACGATCACCTAGACATCTCTATGGTCCATTATCCCGTCTATTTATCAAACTTAGTCACATTCTCCACCCATAAATATTTAGGAACAATTGCTTAAACATCAATGTGGTTCTTTTTGCCATCTTCCTTTTCGACCATATCTCTCACCCATACATGTCCAAGCACTAACTTAGACATCACTTTGGTTCCTTGTACCATCCATTCTCCCGAGTTCACTATAATTAGAATCACCTTACAGACAAGACAATTCTGGTGAAGGGGCAACTATGAACCCTCAATTTTGCACCCTCATGATGTTGTTGCAGCTTGACACTTGCTAAATTTAGTACGCTACGCAGAGTCGGTACTGCGGTCTCTCTAGCCGGTTAACGGGCAGGGGTCAAGGGGGCAGATCCCCCGAAAAGGTAAACGATTTAAATTTTCTAACACAAACTAACATCACTTTTCTAATCCTGACCGAACTTTCTGTACCAGACAACACTTTTCCAAAAATGACTGCCAAACTATCCGATAATTAATTTCGGATCCACCGCCACTAATCAATAATTTTTCAGACTTCAAAATACTCCAAAAACTAACTCGAAAGTCCCGAAAATTGACTTGAAAGCCCCAAAAACTGACTCGGAGTTCAGAAGGACCCCATTGTCGCGCTGCCACGTGGGCGTCCGAGAGGCGGCCGCGAGGGAAGGTCGCAGACGTGCCAAAGCCTTGGCGGCCATCGCAAGGGGTTCTGGCCCGTCCACACTGACGCGTGTCAGACCCGATGAGCTGGCAGATCCGCCAACCTGTTTGGCAGCCATCCGTCATTTTCTGACACAAACGTGCGCAGTTTTGATGCTGATCCGCAGACCCCCTAGCGGTTGTACCCCTGTGTGTAAAAATTCCAATTTAGCCCCTCATTCAGTTTACTTTTTCAGCCATTTTCAGTCTTTCCACCCACTTTTATTTCCTATAAATACCCCCTCCATTTTTCATTTCAAAACACACCAAGAGTTATTATCGAATTTTCTACTACTCTCTCTCTCTCTCTAAATTATTCTCTAATTAATTAAACTCTCTTTGATTTTAATTAATTAATTTTAATCTAGTCTCCACTCAATTTGATTAATTAATCATTTTAATTAATTAATCCTTTTAATTAATTAAGAATTGGGTAATCCATCCATTCAAATTAATCTCCTTCAAGGTTAATTTAATCCAATCTACCTCTCCGAAACGAAACTCCGATCAGGTAAAATCATCCACTCATCACATATTCCAAAAAAGAAGGTATAATCTCTTACCCTCACTCAAACCCCAAACCAAATCAATCCAATCAAACTGATCAACCCCTAAACCCTTCCACCTTACCGTGGAATGAACTACGTGGGTTTTGATCCCCATTCAATGGGGTACGTAGGCACACTTGGAGTCTAAATCCAAGTCTCAATTCCAAATCCAAATCAATCCCCTTCCCTTTTTATTTTAATTTATACTTTTTTGTAAATTTTAATTACTGCAATTAGTTAATTACTTGCTCTTTACTTTTTCCATGCACTCATAATTATGTCATATTCATGCATTATAATCATCATTAATACTTGTCATTCATGAAATCAATTTTCAAAGTCAAATCAAACTTAAGAGCTAAATTGAGATTATTTCAAAACTAAAAACCTAGTCCCCGAGCTCAATCTGGTTCAAAGATCAGTGACTTTATCCTTGGGTAAATTAATCAAAGATTAATGAATTGGAGTCAATTTACGTTTTTTCTTAATTTTTCCATTAAAATAAATTAGGGTGGCGACTCCCGAACCCTTCTCAAAAGTCAAATCAATTTTTTGAGGTGATAGCCGCTTCTAATCGTGAGCACCGAAACTCGTACCTAAACTCCCTTAAAAATCGCTTGCCTTTCCTTAAGGGATTTTTTTCCGAGCAAAGGGAGGGGCGTTAGGGCGAGGCCTCACAATGTGCTATATGTTCAATGTTACATGATTCGTGCATAAAGTAACTTGGATATTTGACTCGTGTAAAGTGTACCAAATGGTAGCATGCTCGCAAGGGGGCCTCTGCTTTGATAAGATTTCAAGGAAGCTTGTGTATTGTTACTTGACTCATGTATAGTATACCAAATGATAGCATGCCCGCAAGAGGCCTTTATTTTGACAAGCTTGCAAGGAAGCTTATGAACCTTAATGTATACTTACAAGTGCATTTCACATTCATTGATATTTGACCCATGTATAGGGTACCTGTGAACCCTCAATTTTGCACCTCCAAAATTATTTCTAAACTCTCCAAAGCTATCCGGAATATTTTTCTATCCAAACTGACACTTTTCGAATCCTGACCGGACTTTCTGTACTAGACAACAATTTTTTGAAACTGATTGAATTTTTTCTCAAAACTGACCGATAATTAATTTTGGATCCACCGTCACTAATCGATAATTTTTCGGACCTCATAATACCCCGGAAATTGACCCAAAAGCCCCAAAAGCTGACCCAAAAGCTGAAAAAACCTACAAATTAGACCCTGCACGCGTCGTCCGTCGGAGCCTTTGGCGGATCCGCCGACATCCCCTGTGGATCCGCCAAGCCTCCCGGCGGCTGCCACTGGGGAGGCCGGAGGAGCTGCTGGCCGCTCGGCGGAGCCTCCGGCTTTTTCGCTGGTTTTGTCCCCTTGGCACCGAAAATGACCTTTTTACCCCCTTTTTTAGCCCATTTGTTAGCCCTTTTTACCCCATCCTTTTGGTCTTTTCACATTTTCTCTTACTAAACTACCCCCACCTTCATTTCCTATAAATACCCCCTTATCCTCTTCATTTTTCTTCACATCCTAGAGCTAGTATTGATGGCTATCTACTACTCTCTCTCTCTCTCTCTCTCTAATTAGTTTTCTCACTCATCAATTAATTAATTAATTAAAAATTAATTTTAATTAATTAATTTTTCAATTAGTTTTAATCTCAATTAATTAATTAATTAAAAATCAATTTTAATTAAAAATCAAATTTTCAATTAGTTTTAATCTCAATTAGTTAATTAATTAAAAATCAATTTTAATTAATTAATTAATTTTTCAATTAATTTTAATCTCAATTAGTTAATTAATTAAAAATTATTTTTAATTAATTAATTAATTTTTCAATTAGTTTTCACTCAATTTGATTAATTAATCATTTTAATTAATTAATCCTTTTAATTAATTAAAAATTGGGTAATTAGCCACCAAATCATCAAATTAATTTCTTCCGAGATTAATCCATCTTCCAAAACCGATAAAACAAAATTTCGGTTAGCAAAAAACCACTCCGCCCAATCAAAATCTCCCAAAAGAAGTTACATCATATTCTCTGATCAATTCCAAAATCACCCCAAATCAAATCAAATCAATCTGACCAATCTCTAAACCCTTCCACCTCACAGTGGAATGAACTACGTGAGTTTTGATCCCCATTCAGTGGGGTACGTAGGCACGCTTGGAATCTGAATCCAAGCCTCAAATCCAAATCCCAACCAATCCCCTTCCCCCTTTTATTTTCCATGTAAAATGTAGATTTATACTTGTAAATTTAAATTAAAACAATTAATTATTCAATTATTGTGGAGTAAATGAGCGATTTTGTAATTTCCCTATACCCATAAGGGTTAGAGGAAATACTTTCATTTACTTGTGGATGTTTGTTTTTTTATTTTTCCATCTGTCTTATAATTATGCCATGCCCATGCATTTTAAATTTCAATTAATATCCGTCATCCATGAAATTCATTTTCAAAGTCAAATTAAACTTGAAAGTCAAATCGAGATTATTTAAAACCAAAAACCTAGTCCCCGAGCTCAACCTGGTTCGAGGACTAGTGACTTTATCATTGGGTAAATTAATTGAAGATTAATGAATTGGAGTCAAATTGGGTTTTGTCTTAATTTTCCCATATAAATAAATTAGGGTGGCGACTCCCGAATCTTTTTCAAAAATCAAATCAATTTTTCAAGGTAATAGCCGCTTTCAATCATGAGCACCGAAGGTTGTACCTTCCTTAAAAATCGCTCAGCCTTTCCTTAAGGCATTTTCCCAAGCGAGGGGAGGGGGCGTTCGGGCGAGGCCTCACAGTACCAAGCGGTAGCATGCCTGCAAGGGGGACTCTACTTTAACAAGCTTGCAAGGAAGCTTATGAATTATAGAAATTATGTGAATGTCATGTTATGATACTAATGACATCCATTGCATGCACTATTCCAATTGGTATTGTTAATCTCCGTACAATGCCTATCATTCTTGTAAACCAAATTGTAATTCCTGACTCACAAGTATGGTAATATAATTTTTACTCATTGAGTATTTGACTTACCCCAATTTTTCCTATTTTTTTATAGGAAGATAGTAGTCTGACTAATGAGCTCAAGTACTCATCCTCATTTGAAGCTTGAGGTTAAATGAAAAAGAGTTATTTTTGTATCTTACATATATATGTATATAAGTCATGAATATTTGAATATATTTCTAGATGCTCCATGGGAACTTAAAATCCTTAAATGATAGCAATATATATGATGTGTAAATTATAAATGGTTTTGGAACTTTTTAATTATACGATATTGGTGATGGAATCTAAAGACAATAATATAAGTTAACATATATAAATGTACAATTAATTGTTAATATGTGAAGTTTGGTATATAAGATTTGCCCTAAATATATGTTAATATGTATGTGAATATATTGGGAGAATTTGCATTGACTATGGAGTTGAGGATATAAGGGAGGAAATATTTGGAAGTGTGGTTTTAAGTTGGTTTCGAGTCTTGGGATTTGTTAGGGGTACAACAGGCATTCCGCCGGAGTACCGTTTGTTTGTTAGTGTTAGTGGGTTCTACGAGTTTTCGGTGGCCTTAGGCTTACCTATGTCCTAGGACCGTCCATCCTGAAAGTGGGATGTGACACTAGAGATCCTAACTCGACTCACCAATTCATTGATCTTGCTCGGTGATGACTCATCTCCAAAACCTTTAACGCTCTCTCTCGTGAGGTACGGTCAATTAACCTTGTATGCACCTTAACCAAATATCTCAAATTGAGGTCACCGAAGACCAAAGACATAACCATGCCTCTCAAGACCATATTTAATAATCTGGTTCGCAATTCCTTAGCCCTAGAGTCCGTCTCGATTTGCATGGAGAAGTAGCTCGGTCTAATATCGTACGACGACATTGAGGATGAGTATGATGATTTGTATTTGATTAATGTGGAATTCATGAAGGAGTGGCTTCCTAGGGTTTGTGTGGAGCTGAGGTCATTGTCAATTTTGGATTTTTGGATTCAATCTTGTTGGAGGCGATCAAAGATTTTGGCGCTTGTTTCTTATTTTTGTAAGTTATGAAAGAACTATTTCATTTAGCTGTAATAGTTTATTTATTTGTTTGTTTAATTACCTTTATATGTTTTAAACCAGTTAAGAATATTAGAGCTTAAAGAGAATTAAAAAGTTTTGTAATTTGACTATGGACCTAGCCTAACTAAATAGAATTCTTATAAGAATCAAACTTAAAATGAACTGATTTATAATTACTTCAAAATCATAGCTTTTAATATGGGAAAGAATTGAATTTTATCAATTGCATCCTTCCAAAATGAAAATTAGCAAAATAGTTCAATTGAATGGAATTCATGCAAAATTTGGGTTTCTAAAGAGGGGTATTAACTTTGGACTTACCCATCATTTTACATCAGTTACTTTTTTCCTTTAGGAACTGTATTTTGATTTAGTAACCTATTTTACAAATTGAACAAGTAAAAATGAAAATAATTATGAGTCGAGAATAAAGGAAATAAAAACATATAGTGATAAAAGAGTGATCATAGATTTAAGGACTTATCGGTGATGGAAGAGTGAACAGAGGGTGTAGGAGGGTTTAAGCTATCTGCTTCTTTGAATGAAGTTGAGGTGATGATTTTATAATCCTTCAAAACCCTAATCGGTGATGTATCAAAACACACTGTTTTCTCAGCTCTTGGGTACAACTTCTAATCTTAATGGCCTTTTCATGATCAAATTTCTAGCACCGGATGGATGGACTCTACACTGCATTCCAATAGAACATTGGGGGATTTACACAATGGACTGGGGCCCAAGACGGAGATAGGAGTCTCCACCTAGTTTTTTAGAAACTAGAAAAAATGAGGTGACTAGGATTCCTTGCTTCTTACCTAACCACTTAAATTATAGATTCTAGGTAAGGAAGTTAGAAACGATCCTAGGAAAGTGTTAGGCACCCAGGCCACCCAATTGTGAGGCTAGCTTCCACTGTTTGGTCTCATTAATGCATGCTTTCATTAAGTTTTTTAGGTGTTATTTATGTGACAAATATATCACAACATCAGACACTCCACTTCATATGGTGCGTTATTTAACACAACAACATGCCTCAAACAATTCTTAATCGTATTAGTGCTTTGGACTTACTAAGTTGTCATACCTTAGCCATTTCAGTGGGTTTCTATCATGCCACATGCCATCCTAGGACGTTTGATCCTAAACATTCCTTTTTCTACCAATTTTATTCAACAAAATCATCATGCTTGCATGAAACACGTTGAGAATAAAATGAAGTGCAAACAATAGGCAACCTAAATATGCATACTAGTTATTTAATCAAATTATTTAATCCTAAATTCAACATGCAATTCTAAGTGATCAAGGTTCATTTTAGGTTCAATTACATGCATAAATCCCTTAATTACCAAGTTGCATAATGGTGATCATACATTCAATTCCTAATTCTAAATTAAACTACAATTAAAAGGGAGGGGGAATTAAATGGCCTTATTACAACCCTTCAAAAATAATTAAAAATAAAATAAAACCTAGCTACTGGACCTAAACTAGAGGACCTAGGACTACCCTGTAAACCTTACAAAAACACAGAAAAATAATACCAAAATCTAGGAAGCTCGATCTGCTGGAACAAGGCTTGGGGCGCCTGCCCTTGGGGTGCATTGTGCCCTATGCGTATGCCTTCATCTAGGCAAACTTCGCATCTTCTGATCTTCCTTCCATTGGTTCTCTAGTTGGTTTCTTGCTCATCCAGTTGCCATAGAACATCACAATGAACATGAAAATGCTAAAAAATTCATAAAATCTAAATAAAATGGTCAGATCAAATAAAAAACATAAACAAAAAGTGCATGAATATGATGTGCCCCTTACGTGGGCACGTGGGGGTACCTTGCACCCCTGGTCATTTGGAATAATAGAATGAAGAATAGAACAAGAAAGATAAAAGGCTCAAGGGCGCATGAGGGCTAATGCACCCCTTGCCCCCCCTCTCCCCCCCTCCCCCCATGCGCTCCTCACCTTCTGCATAGTAGAGAGATGTTCCTCTTTTTGTCAGTTTCAAGTAATATTAAGATGCAAATGTATAGTATGCATACATATAAGATGCTATGGCACATATATGAATATAAATAACTCAATAACTCAAACAAAAACATAATCAAAATGGAAATCAAATTAAAGAGCATGAAAAGAAGTCTTTATCATTAAATGATCAGAAACTGGTTCTGATCATCCTCAGAGGCAGAAACACATAATAATACCAAATATATGCATTATTTTGACATCCTAAAATCAATGCATGCTCATATATGATATAACATGTTAAAATGAACAATTCAAGGAAATAAAATCAAAATAATAATGAAAAACATATAATTTCCCCATTAAACTCCCTATCCCTTGGCTCCATCAGGCCATTTAAAGCCTGATTGCAATGGGGATCATGGGGAAGATGGGGTTTCAACCCTCAGGTATAAAACCATTCAATTTCGTACCTTTTTGTAGTTCCTCTTGAGTTTGATTCACTAAAACTAAAGGGTTTGTGTTTGGTTTTTTTTTTTTTTTTTTTTTTTTTTTGTTCTTGTTTTCCTCAGATCTAGAAGCTCCAAAGCCTCTCCAAAGAGTTCAAAGAGTATTTTTTTGTTCAACAACTTAATTCTTGTTTTTTCTTTAAAAATGATTTTTAATTATCTTTTATATTTTTCATTAAAAATCTTTTAATTTGGTTAAAAAATCCTTTTAAAATCCATTTTTAATTCTGAAAATATTTAGAAATCTATCCCTATCCTCAATCTATTGGGATTGAGGATAGAGTTCAGTTAAAAATTTGAATTTCAAAAGAATTTAAAAAGGGGAGTTGCCAGAATATCAGGGGTGCGTAGGGGGCCACACGCCCCTTGCTCTAGGAGGTAGCCCAAAGCAGAGGTCCGACAACTCCAGGGACCAAAGCATAATTTTTCGGACCTTCAGAGATCAAAATATAATTTTTTAAAAATTTATAAAATCAAGGTTTTCATGCAATTAAACACAAAATCATAAGAATTAGAATTAAATAAAGAAAGCAATAAAAACACAAAACCTAAACTATGTGAAGAAGGTGAAAGAGGAGGAAAGTTTATTTTAATTGGATTTGATGCTTTAAACAAGCATGCCTACGTATCATTTTGAATGGGAATCAAAATCCACGTAGTTCGCCCTTCTTACGAAGGGTGTTTGTTTAGTCTGAGCCTTTTATCATGTTTCAGATTGATTAATTAAAAAGTGGGTTGATTAATTAGCTAACCTAATTGATGTACCAAGTTGGATTAATTATTTCAGATGTTAATTAACTAACAACCTAGATAAATCAATTTAATTAACTAACTAAGAAAAATAAAATAAATAAATAAATAAAATGGAAAGAGAAAGGAACAGAAGTTTACCTTGCACTTGAGCGACTTTGGGACGACGGAGACTTGTCTCGGTCAGCTGCGGACTTGCCTCGGACGGCGGGGAACTTTTTACTCAGTAGGTCAACTCGGGAAGTCACAACCCAATCTCGCTTTGCAAAGCAAGGAGCAATAACAAAGTAAGAAATAAAAGAAACTGGGGAGCTCATTCCTTTCAGACCAAGCTTAGGGGGATGGCTCGCTTGATGCAAAACCTAATCAAGCAAGCAAAGGGATGTATGAGCAAACTCTGAGTTGTGTTAAATGAGCTGAGGGGTCTTATTTATATAGGGGGAAGGTTGGAGCCTGAAATAGTATTTTTTTGATGTGGGATCGCAAAACGAGACACGTGACTACATGTAGTCATATGGTCACTGCATGTCCATATGTGATCACAAAATGATGACTGCATATGGCCTTACGGTCACCGTAAAGGCCTATGTGGTCATGGGCCCCGCTTCAGCCCGTTCGACCCGTTTTCGCTCGTTTCATGTCTGTTTTACATGATTTCAGTTGCGTTGTTCTTTATATTCAATCCCGGATGATATGAGGATGGTTTAGAGGCCAAATGGGTAGGTCTCGATTCCCGAGGCTTAGATTCTCAGTTTTTGGGATTTTGGCAATTTCGGCTTTCAGAGGTCTGTTTACCGAGCCTAAGTGCCTCTAGGGTTCAAATGCATACTAGAGGATGTAAAATTAAGGGTTCACACATGTATCTTTAAAGATCATAATACCAAAGGCTTCCATCCTGCACCAACTCAAAGATCCATTCACTAGGGTAACAAGGGGTCCGTGTCCTTGTGATGAGGAAAGGCTTGATAGGGTGCTTTTCTGTAGAATCCCATACTGAAACCAAACTGGCCAAAGCATATGCTAGCTTATTTTCTGATCTACTCACATGACGAAAGCTCACTTTTAAGAAGTGTTGGAGGACAATTCTCAAGTAATTGATGTAGGGCATAAGCTTATCTTCCCTTACTTCCCAATTCCTTTTGGCGTGCTCGATTACTAGTTTGGAATCACAATCACTTCAATCTCTTTTGCCCCCAAGGCTGCTAGAGACTCCAGACTAAATAAGCAGGCTTCATACTCTATCATGTTATTTGTGATTGAAAAATCTAACTTCTTAGCTAAAGGAATCTGCTCTCCTTCAAGTGATTATAGGACTACTCCTACTCCAACCCCACATTTGTTGGCTGGCCCATCAAAGTACAGTTTCCAAGTTTGCTTCTCAATCACGGCCAGATGCTCATCAGGGAATTCCAAATCCCAAGGTTTCATCATCTTTAACTGGATGATGTGCTAGAAAATCTGCTACTGCCCTTCCTTTTATAGTTTTCTTAGTGACATATTCTATATGGAACTCTGATAACAGAATCAACCACCGCGACAACTTTCCAATCAAGGCAGGGACATTGTACAAGTACCTCATAGGATCCATTCGTAACACCACAATTACCTTGAAGGAATAAAAGTAATGCCTCAACTTCTTCGTAACCCAAACCACTACCAGATAAGCCTTCTTAATTGCATTATACTTCTCTTCATATGTTAATAGCTTCTTACTCAAGTAATAGATAGCAAACTCAATACCTGTAGGATCTACTTGAGCAAGCATTGCCCCCATGGCTATCTCCTCTACCATCAAATACATAATTAGAGGGACATTCAACTGAGGAGGTTTGAGTATTGGCAGACTCATCAAATTTTTTTATCTTGTCAAAAGCTACCTGGCACTGATCATTCCACTTTACTGCTTGGTTCTTCCTCAGAAGCTTGAATATAGGTTCACAGATCGTAGACAACTTGGCTATGAACCTACTAATGTACTGAATCCTACCCAAGAAGCCTCTTATTTCCTTTTCTGTCTTTGGTAGGGGCGTCTTTTGAATGGCATTGATCTTGTTTGGATCTATTTCAATTCCTTTCTGACCTACAACGAACCCTAAAACCTTACTAGAATTGACCCCAAACATGCACTTCTTAGGATTCAGCCTTAGCTTGTACTAGATAATCTGATCTAAGAACTTTTCCAAAGCAGCCAGATGTTCCTCTTCTGTTTCGGACTTGACTATCATGTCATCAATGTATACCTCTAACTCATTGTGAATTATGTCATAAAATATAGTAATTGCCATACGCTGATACATAGCTCCTGCGTTCTTCAAACCGAACGGTATAACCCTATAGCAAAAGGTTCCCCATTGAGTAACAAATGTTGTCTTAGTTTTATCCTTTATAGCCATTTGAATTTGGTTGTACCCAGCAAACCCATCATAGATCAAGTACCATTTCCTCATTGTTGCATTGTCTACCAGAACATCGCGACAGTGGGAAGTCATCCTTCGGAGAGCCCTTGTTCAAATCTCAGAAATCTACGCATATTCTGACCCTACCATCCTTCTTCGGTGCCAAAACAATGTTAGCGATCCATTTTGGGTAGTCAACCACTTCAAGGAAACCCACATCTACTTGTTTTTGACATCTTCTTTTATCGAATTTGCCCATTCTGGCCTTAGACGACACAACTTCTTCTTCATTAGCTTGGCATTTGGATACAATAGGATGGTGTGCTCTGCTATCATCCTGTCTATCCTTTGCATGTTTGCATAGCTCTAAGCAAATGCCTTTTGTTTACGTCTAAGTAGGTCTCTCATTCCTTCCCCAAATCTATTTTTAACATTTGGACCCAATTGTAGTAGCTTCGGATCCTCAGATGTGCTTAAATTAAACTTATGTAAATTTGATGCATTTATATCATAAATATGCATATATGAATCTACTCTATGTATGCTACCATTAGGAAAAAAATCAAACAAATAAGCAAAATTAAACTTTATTTCATCAATAGAATTAAAATCATAGTTCTCGACGTCAAGCATCGTTGGTTACATTAGAAACAATGAAATCCATGGTCTTTTTGTCTTCATCTGCAGCTTTTGAATTTTTGTTCTGAAACAGGCCTTTGACACTTTCAACCAAGTCTTCAATGTTAACCTATGTCGCAACTCCTTCCATTCGGCTTGCCCCCAGACTTTTGAAGTCCACAAGGTGCATCACATTAGCAAAGATCTCAAACCCAAGCAGCTTCTTACCATTGACCAGTACAAGTTTAGGGAATCAATTCTTTCTCAGAGCTATGATTGTAGGAGACCTAAATCAGTTCATGTGTCATGATGTATAGGATGCATGAGATGTCGTGATGCATGAAATGCCTAATGTATAGCTTTGCTTTAATCAGACATGGTTCTTGTGATATCTCTGTGCTTCATTCCAAGATGTTTAGTCCCAAGTGATTTCATTTCCAAGTTTGATATTCTCTTTTCCTCTAACTTTTGCCGAAAGAACTTGGAAAATAGTTCTTTAGTGAGGTTTTATTTTTCTTTAGATCGTTCTTTTTGCTCTAACTTTTACCTAAACAGCCCTTTCTGGTTTTCGACTTAGTGAGCTTTTCTTTTGTTTGACTCTCATTTTTTGCTCAATAACAAAGATAATAAATTGAATATAATGCTATTATTAATCAAACTAGGAAATACAACTCCTTTAACTTATTACATGGAACTGAAAATGGACATGAATCAAAATAAGGGACTAAAGCTAATGTCCACACATCATGCAAAAGGTTCTGATAGAAGTGGTGGTGAAATCAGAATGTGGACAAGGACTTGGGCATTGCAGAGTCCCTATCTTTCGTCAAGGTGGCTTGTCTTTTCTTAGCCAAACAACAATAGAATATGAACTTTAGATAGAATTGTTCCCAGTATTGAAGAAAAATGCATTATACCCTAGGAAGTCATACATAGGGATGGGCTT
Source organism: Vernicia montana (assembly GCA_949750685.1). NCBI lineage: Eukaryota > Viridiplantae > Streptophyta > Magnoliopsida > Malpighiales > Euphorbiaceae > Vernicia > Vernicia montana. The sequence goes on along the minus strand of CATKHJ010264192.1, from coordinate 9,145 downwards.
GTACTTGGGCCAATCAATTCCATCAGTCCAATCAGAATCGATAGGGCAGTTCTTGCCTTCATATTGTGATAACCATTCCTTAGTCATCTTTTCCACTTGGGATTGTCCATTTGAAGGTTTATACTTTTAAAAATAGGGGTATCTTCCTTTAAGGGTGAGTATAAGGTAACCCTAGAGTCAAAAGTCACCTTTTTGCCTCAGTTCTCAGCCTTAAAATGATGGACTATGCCTTTATGAGGCCTCACCCGAGCACCGGTCCGATCCGCTTAAAAGGAATTAAATGCTCATTGGGTTTGACCTCACGATGAAGCCCTCAGGCTTAGATTGATTGATTTTAAAAATTGATTTAGAGTCGCCATCTTAATTTTATTTAGAGTAGGAAAAGATTAAGGAAAAAATCTAAATTGACTCCATTTAATATCCCAAAGGAAAAAGATCACTATCCTCAAAACCAAAAAGGATTCGGGGACTAGGTTTTAGGTTCATTTTATTTAGTTTGGCACTTAACAAAATTGTGACTTTGAAAATTGATTTCATGAATTATGTATAATATAACAAATGCACGATTATGTAAATAAACAAAATAAGAAGGAAATAAAACAAAGAGAAAAATAAGTTAAAGTTACAACAAAAATCCAAATAAGAAGGAAATAACAAATATAATTAAAGAGAAGAAAGTGATGGGGTAGAAGTTAGTTAGTTTTAGTTAGATTCGATGCTTGAACCAAGCATGCCTACGTATCCCTTCAAATGGGAATCGGAACCCACTCAGTTCTCCCTACTTGCGAAGGCATTTGTTTAGTCAAACCACTTTATCATGTTTTGATTGACTTGAGAGTTGAGTTGATTGATTGATTGATTTCAATTAATTACCAGGTTGAATTAATTATTTCAGATTTTAATTAACTAATCTAAGTGAATCAATTAAGAGAGTCGAGGGTAGAAGAGAAAAGAATTAGGCAAGGAGGCCAAAGGGGAGAAAAGAAAATCCCAAGGAGGAAAAAATAAATAATGAAAAGGAAAAGGAAAAGGAAAAGGAAAAGATGATTACCTTACATTCGTGCGGTTTGAGATGGAGGATACTTGTCTCAGTCGGTGGCAGACTTGCCTCGGATGGCTTGCCACTGACAGCGGGGAACTTTTGACTTAACTGGTAGGCTCGGGAAGTCGCAATCCAACTTGTTTTGCAAAGCAAGAAGCAATATCAAAGCAAAAATAAAAATAAAAATAAAAGAAAACTTTAAACTAGGGAGCTCGTTCCTTTTGTGGACCAAGCAAAAAGAATATTTTTAAGCTTGTTTTGAGATCAAAGGTTGATCAAGCAAGTCCCAGTGTTCCAAAACTGAGTTGGGAGGTCTGAATATATAGTGGAAGGGGTTGGGAACAATTTTCAGTATTTTCAGATATGGGAAAACAGATTTGGGAGTCGTTGTCGTAGGCTGGCCTTGCGGTTCAGCAGAGGCCACTTGCAGCAGCAATTTGGCTGCCACAGGCCGTCCTTTTTTTTAATTAATTAATTAATTAATTAATTAAATTTTATTTTTTATTTTGGTGGTGTAAAATTAAGGGATCATAGCCTTCATCATCAATATTGACAGGGCTTCTTTTCATTGGGTGATGCCATATATGATCAAAATAGAGCTACTCTTAGATGGCTTTAAAACAATGGGTTAGAATGATATCATGATTGCTAACCTATATGATGTATGAATGAATTACACGTAGCTAGCAGACACATGTGCAAGTAGTAAAAAGTAAACCTTCCAACCTTATTCCTACCACACACGTGGTCTTTGACACTTGCCCTAGGATTTTTGGTCTTGGTTTAAATGATCCAACAGTAGGAACACAAGCTCGTTTCATGCATAACTCTTAAAATTTAAAGACATGCAGAATACAGATCAATCTATAGCTTAGGCTCATTGGGTTTTCCACTTTTTAATCCAATAAGGATTTTGGGCTTGGGCTCATACATGCATAAAACACGTTTGGTAAGTCCTAGTGGAGATTTCTAAGTCATTACATAGGTTTAATATAAGGCTTACCGCTTCGGCTCCCATAAAAGAGAAATGGGATCATACTTCCTAAAAAGGTACTTTGATATACTTTCCCAAGTCTTTTTATACCCGAAGGTATAGGCTTGCGAGTGGTAGTGCTGATTGGGGACCCCAGAGATCGAGTGGAGCAAAAAAATCCCTTCATTAACATTACCGAGGGTTCTAGGCTCCCATCTAAGGGGTTGCTTATGTGCAAAGTGTCGTGATGCAAGCCCAACTAACCTAAATCGAATTTGCATTCAAAAGACCAAAATCATAATCAACTTCTCATAATCCCCAGTGGAGTCGCCACTATCGTGACCAGATTTATAGCCTCGGGTGGATGGACTCTGTATTGCTTTCCAATAGAATATTGAGGGATCTACGCAATAGGTTGGGGCTTAAGACGGAGAAAGGAGTCGCCATCTATTTTTTAACAAACTAGAAAAAATGGAGTGGCTAGGATTCCTTAATTCTTACTTAACCACCCAAATAAGAGATTTTAAGTGAGGAAGTTAGGTACGGTCTTAGGAAAGTGTTAGGCACTCAGGTCGCCTAGCTATGAGGCTGGCTTCTACTGTTTGGTCTCGTTAATGCATGCTTTCATTAGGTTTTTTTTTAACATTATTTATATGACAAATATATCACAATATCGAACACTCCACTTCATATGGTGCGTTATTTTACACAGCAACATGCCTCAAATAATTCTTAACTGTATTAGTGCTTTTGACTTACCAAGTTGTCATGCCTTAGCCATTTAGGTGGGTTTCTATCATGCCACATGCCATCCTAGCTCGTTTGATCCTAAACATATCTTGTTTCTACCAATTTTATTCAATAAAATCACCATGCTTGCACGAAACACGTTGAGAATAAAATAAAGCTCAAACAATAGGCAACCTAAATATGCATACTAGTTATTTAATCCTAAATTCAACATGCAATTCTAAGTGATCAAAACCTTGATTTAGGTTCAATTACATGTATAAATCCCTTAATTACCAAGTTGCATAATGGTGATCATACATTGAATTCCTAAGACTAAATTAAACTACAATTAAAGTAGAGGGGGAATTAAATGGCCTTATTACAATCCTTCAAAAATAATTAAAAATAAAATAAAACCTAGCTACTAGACCTAAACTGGAGGACCTTGGACTACCCTGGAACCCCTGGGAACCCAACAAAAATATAGAAAAATAATACAAAAATCCAAGAAGCTCGATTTGTTGGAACAAAGCTAGGGGCACATAGGGGTGCCATGCACCTGCCCTTGGGGCGCATAGGCTGCCTTCATCTGGGCAAACTCTGCCTCTTTTGATCTTCCTTTTGTTGTTCTCTGGTTGGTTTATGGCTCATATAGTAGCCTCAAAACATCACAATGAACATGAAAATGCTAAAAAAAAACTCATAAAATCTAAATAAAATGGTCATATCAAATCAAAACAGAAACAAAAAGTGCATGAACATGAAGAACAGTACAGAGCTGGACACATAAGGATACCATACACCCCTTACATGGGCGCGTGGGGGTACCATGCACCCCTTACATGGGCGCGTGGGGGTACCATGCACCCCTGGTCATCTGGAACAACAAAATGAAGAATAAAACAAGAAAGATGCAAGGGTCAGGGGCGCATGAGGGGTTATGCGCCTTCTGCTTGGGTAGTCTACCACATTTGTCTGTATCATGACCTGCCACTTGATGGAAGCGACAATAGGCTTTGGCATTGAAGTTTCGATGCAAAGGACTAACTAATGGCCTCGAATCTAAAAGTTGCAAGATGTTCTTCTTCATCAACCTATCCAAAACTACAGACAAAGGCTGGTTGAACTGAGAGAACTTAGGGGCAATGCTTGTTCAAACAGATCCTGTGGGGATTGAATTTGTAATTTACTACTTGATTACTAAGTTGTTAGTTAATGAAGAGAAGTACAATGCAGTTGAGAAGACTTGTCTAGTAGTGGTTTGGGCTACGAAGAAGCTGAGGCATTACTTCCACTCCATTGAATGATTGATAGTATTTAACTGTCTTATTAGTTGTTTAATGCCTAACTTCTATTTTTGCAAGATTAAGTTTTATTAGATATGTAACATACTGAGGGGGAGTATATTATATCTACTGTGCTTAAGAATTCCATTTTATTTTAGACAAGTAACATACTCTGGGAATTTATTAAATATCCACTGCTTCTAATGTTATATTTTTATTGATGAGTCATATATTCAGGGGGAGCTTAGTGATTAGGATGCTAGAATTAATTCTAGGTATCTAATTTTTATCTGAGTTAACATGTAGGGGAAGTTTGTTCTAAGTATGATAAAATTCTTTAAACTCTCTAACATTATTAACCTGAATATATTATATCTTTAACCTGCCCAACCAACATAAAAGTTTAAATGTTTTGTCATCATCAAAAAGGGGGAGAATGTTAGCCCAATAGGCTACTAGTTTGATTTTGATGATAACAAAGAATTAGAAGACTAGTTGGTTGTGTATTTGCTTGTACTGTGCTAATCTATTTTGCAGGTTAAGAGAATCAGTTAACTTGAGGATTCGCGTACTAAAAGAAGATCAAATCAGTTGGCCAAAACTTCAAGCCTTTGGAATAAGGTGTTGGAGTCCATGTAGATAAATTAGAAGACTACACCAAGAAACTAAGGTATATCAAGTGAAGATAAAGAGTTTAAGTATGAGTCCTTAGTTTCTATGTTAAATAATTTAGAAGGCTTGCCCAAGCTGAAAGTTTCTTTTAAATTAATTTTTCAGAATTAATTAAAAAGGTTTTAAAATTGAGAAATTAACTTTTGAGAATTTCTTAGTTAAAAGGAAAATTAGAAGACCTAGAAATATTAGATGACTAGGAACCCTACTGATTAAGTCCTATAAATATTTGTGTCTCAAAAGAAAAATGATTTAGTAAAGATTAGTTGACCTACAAACAGAATAAATTGATAAATGAACTGATTTGTAAGTCAAAGGAACAAAAAGCGAAGTGGTAGGTTAGATGTCACTTTCCTTGAACCTGAAAAGTAAGTGGTCCAGATATACAAGCTGTCTGACACATTAAATGAACCTGTAGAATGTCCAGTTGACTCTATAACAGACAAATATAAAGCCGACAGTGAACTGAAACCTAAATAACCGTTGTCTAAGGATTGTGATGTTGACAACTGGTTAAAATATTTGAAAATCAAATTAATCCCTTCTTCACACTTTCCCTCCAACGGCTAGATTAAAATTTGGCTATAAATAGAAGACTTGAGAAGACTTGAGACTTGGATGAAGTTAGGCTTTTTTGAAAAGAGTTTAAGTGCAAAATCTTTTTATCTTTAAAACCGTCATTCATTGAGTTTAAACGTTTTATCAAATTTTGGTTTTTTGATTTTTTATGAAAATTTCTTATTGGGAAGAATTATAATTTATAGGTTGTCTTGTAAGTGAGTCATCTACAAATCTATTTGTGTGTTTTCTTGTAAAAGTTTCACGTAGCACCTGTAAGCTAATGAGAGGTAGCAAACACCTAGGTAAGTTTGTGGGTAGAGGTTGCAAGCACCTTGAAGCTTATGGGTGAGAAGGTGGGGATAAATTTCTCAGGTAGTCTTCTAGGGTGATTAAAAGCTATTCTAACAGGCTTGACTAGTTGCTTAGTAGAGAGAAAATCTCAAAGTGGGTTGCTTTAAGGATTGGATGTAGGAAAGAGGGCTGAACCAGTATAAATCGCTATGTCATTTTTCTCTTCTCTATTCTCCTACCTATTTACTTTTCTTTATGTTTTATATTTCTTCTAGTTTCCTATGCTTCTTAATCTAATCTAAAGATTATGTGAAAAGAACTTGATCAATAAAATGCACTTTTGTCAATATTAATGATATAAAGTGATTTATTTAAGTTCAAATTAATGTATCTCACTTATAATATTTTTATTTCTGTTCCATTGCAAAATTGTCATCTAACGGATACAGTAGCATAATCAACATAAGACTTGTGATAGATAAGATGTCTAACTTTAATTAGTAGGCAGCTGGAACTTATCTAGATGTTTGTTTAAACATTGTCTCGCTCCAGTATTTTGATCCGCTGTATTATTACAATTTCTTATGTGTGCTCCTTTTTATTCTTAATTTTCAAATACTTATTTTTCACTTAAGAAGTTCATTTAAGGATTAGTGGTGCTTTGGTGTAAATTTGAAAGAATTTCAAAAGAAGTCCAATTTAACCCCCTCTTGGATTACAGAAGCCTAACTCTCATGATCCTCAAACAAAAGGGAAGTTTAGTAGCAGTGCTGGAAGTCAGAAGGCTCAAACTTGGAATAGGAAGCATGGTCATGAGGTGGGGCCTAGGAAGCATAATCAGGAGGTCAATGCACTGTTAAATGGTAAGAGGAAAGATGGGATTGGTGCGGTAGTTAAATCTTCCGAGGTGATGGCTGTTGGAAACATGGAGAAACGGAGTAAAACTACATTTGTCCGGTAGAGGTTGTGGAGCAGCCCCACCACTAGCAATGATTTGCCTTAGCTAGAAGGTCCAGGGGCTGGGCAACCCTTGGACATTACATACCCTAGTGAATTTGGTAAGGGTACATCGCCCATCCATTTTATTTCTTATAGAAACAAAGCTGACTTCAAGTGAGTTTGGTTCTATTAGAAATAAATTATTTAATTATTTTATATTATTGATTTTGTGGACCGTTCTGGTGGGCTAGTGTTGGCATGGTTGAAAACAAACAAGATTACGATGTTGGATGCGTATTTGGATTTCATTGATTTTTTGAGTGAATTTGAGATCTTTAGTAATCAAATTTGGAGAGGTATTGGTTTTTATGGGAAGTCTAAGAAAGATGAAAGATGACTGTCATGGAAAACTCTCCAATGGCTTAAAGATCAAAATCCTAATCCTTGGTGTTGTTTTGATGATTTCAATGAAACTCTTCATCATGGTGAGAAACAGGGTGGCAGAGTTAAGAGTTAGAGGCAATTGAATAATTTTATGGAAACAATGCAACGATGTGGGCTTGTAGACTTGGGTTTTTCAGGGTATGAGTTTACTTGGGATAATGGGCGGGCTGATGAAGACAATGTCCAACAAAGACTAGATTGGTTTTTTAGTAATATTGCATGGAAAGGATTATAGCCATCTTTTCGGGTATTGCATTTAGCTTGGGAGTACTCTGATCATGCACCAATTTTCCTATTTGTGAGTCCTAGGGTTGGGAAGAAGAGTGAGGCTAAAAGGTTATTTAGGTTCAAACCAATATGGATCCAAAGTGAAGATTATGAAGGTGTTTTTCAGTCCAGATGGTCTTATTACGGTGCTTTATCCAATCCTTTAAATATTCATATGAAATTGAAGGAGTGTGCGGAATCACGTGAAAAATGGCAACAATCTTCTTATGGCAAAGATAAATAGGAGCTAAAAGACTTACTAATAGAGATCAAGAGAAAGCTAGCCACAAGTCGAAGGATCTAATGCACTTGCCTAGTGGGCCCATTACAAGAGCTAGGGCCAAAAAGTTCAAAGATGCACTTAATAGACTTATTCAAATATTGTGGATTGAATTAACCACAATAGAGGAGTCCAATGAGGAATTTATTATCAAGTTGGGGTGACGTTGATTCAATCCCAAGCCCAAAATAAAGGCTTTTTCATTGAAGAGACTTGAAGATTAGAGCTTAAATTCAAGGAATATGGGTTGTTTGGATATGTTTTACAATTCGGCCAAGCTCATCCTATTCAAGTCAATTCATTTATCTTATTTTGGGCTTGTTTAATTAGTTTAAGCCCATTTAATTAAAGACTTTAGTTTATTTGTTAATTCCATTAGTTTTGGGCCTTTTTCCTATCCTTTTAAAAGCCCAATTTGGTAGGATTGCTTTTAGTTCAGCTTATGTTTATTCTTGTGGCCAAACAAGCTAGTTAGGGTTACTTATAGGGGTCGCTTCAAGCATATTGGCGTAGGGTCTCAAGGCATTGTTCTTATAATTCGCATCACTTGCGCAAAGAATTGGGAAAGCTTCAGGGGGGTCCTCCATCTTTGGATAATATGTTGAGGAGGCAAGGTGTTTTACAGAAGATTGATGAAATTACAGCTCGTGATGAAGCTTGTTGGAGGGTTGATCAAAGGTAGTTTAGTTGGCGGAAGGTGATAAGAATATTGATTTTTTCCATAAGAAAACATTTGTTAGGAGGAGGAGGAATATGATTAAAACTTTGACTGATGAGGGAGGCATTATTTAGAGTGGGGATGAAGCAATCGGCCAAGTAGTTTCTAACTTCTATAATACTCTTTCAGTCTAGAGCACCATTAATTATTGATCTAGTATTTGAGACAATAGACTCAAAAATCTCATTGGAAAAGGGGGATTTTCTCAATGAACTTTTTTATTGACCAATAAGAACTAAGTGAAAGGAATATTGAGCGCAAGCGCAGTGGAATTGATGCGGTGAGTGAAATCTCAAACGTTTTAAAATTTCATAACACCTAACTTTTGGGTCCAATAAACTTTTAAGCAATCTTTTTAATTAATGTGTAAAACACATATGCAAGAAAAGAAAGAGCAAGTGGTAATCTCATTACCTCTTGAAGCCAAGAACTTTGATCTTTTTTTTTTCCTTTGAGCTCCCCAAATGTTGAGCCTCTAGAATTTCCAGACCAAGCTTTATCTTTCAAACTCCCTTTGGTTTCCTTGGTTGTTCTTGATTTCCTCTTTTTGGTTGTCCAAATGAAATTAAGATCTTCCTTTTGGCAAACCTTTGATGTTTGGATTTCTTTTTGTTTCTATGGATTGCTCAACTCTTTTTAAGAATCTTTTGTTCTTTCACAAAGAACAAAAGATTAGATATGAAGAACAAGAAATTATGAAGAACTCTTCTTCTTTTTCTTTTCTCTTAACACTTAATCTTTTTTTGAAGAAGATGATGAATAGTGATATTCATTTAGCCAAAACAATCATCAAAATCCTTTTATAGCTTTACAACTTTTGTTTAACTATTAAGAAGTCATTTTGAAATTGAGTTGCTTTAATTGACTTTAAGGAAATAATGAAATGTCCATTTTACCCTTTAGGTTTAATGAATATTTCATTTGAGCCTTTGGATGGAAA